>PVJS01020924.1:0-32084 GCA_004027185.1 Glis glis
CACAGCTCTTGGTGTCCCTCCCCCCTGCCTCCCCCCACACATGTAGCACTGAGAATTATGTTGGTATAATCTCATAGGTACGCATTGTTTATGACAGTAATTCCACAGATTCACTTATTTCTTGCCCTTCCCCTTCCCTTATGCCCCTTCCCTTGCACCACTGAGGGTTCTCTGTTGTCATTGGAGTCCCTTGTGTGTCCCCACTACTCCCTAGGTTGCGCATATTAATGAAAACCTATGTCCCTTGTTTTTGGTGATTGGCTAATCTCACTTAACATAATACTCTCCAGATCTTTCCATTTTCTTGCAAATGCTGTTATTTTGTTCTTCTTTATTGCTGAGTAGAATTCCATTGTGTGTATTTCCCATAATTTTGTAATCCATTCATCTGTTGATGGACATCTAGGTTGGTTCCATAATTTGGCCACTGTGAATTGTGCTGCTATGAACATAGGTATGTATATATTACTGTTGTTTTCTAGTTTCAATCCCTTTGGTATGATACTCAGTAGTGGTATAGCTGGATCATATGGTGGATCCATTCCCAGTTTTCTGAGGAATCTTCACACGGAAAAACAGATCAATGTCAGCAAAAACTCAAAGCATTCAAAATCTTACTATGTTGAGAAGTTCGGTTTATCTAGAGGGCAGAGGCAAGACAAGGTGGCTATGCACACAAGGGCGTTATCATCTGGGTTAAAGAACTTATCCCTAGAGTAATGGCCTCCGTGGAAGGGATAGAAAGTCAGGATTGAATTTGTGTTTTAGGAAAATTTCCTTGACTTTTGTGTGGAGAATAGCCTGGAAAGGAACCAGAGAAGATGATTCTCACTGGGGAGGTGAGAATGATGGCAGTCTGGAGCACAGGATTGGCTACAGAGGGAAACGGATGGTCACATACACCAAGATATGGGGAGATAGGAATCGGGATGAATTCGATGCACAGCAAAGCAAAAGAGATGAATCGGGGACGAAGGCCGTGTTTCTGTGCTGAGCAACTGGATGGTTGGTGATTCCACTTTCTAAGAAGTGCACAGCCCTGGTCGTCAGGAGGTCAGGAGGGTTCCACTTTGGACTTGATGGGTTTGTGATGCCTATGGGACATTTAGAGAGAGATGCCCTGCAGTCAATTATACATGGGTCTAGAAATCAAGAGAAAGGTGTAGGCTGAAAATTTAAAAAAAAAAGAAACTTGGTCTAGATGGGAGGGAGACAGGCGCAGCCCCTTGCAGGCATCGGGGTGAGCCACGCATGGGAGAACCGACACAGGAGGGGCAGACAGTCACAGAAACCCTGGTGCAGCCAGAGAAGGACTAATTGCCAAGGTCTAATTAATAGCAAGTGGGGCGCAGGAGCCGGCCTCCACCAAGGGCAACTGGAGCTGCAGGAGGAGCTGATGAGCCAGAGTGGGCTTTCTTCCAGGACAGAACAGGCCAACCCTGGGAACTTGAGGAGAATTCATGTGGGAAGTGGGTACCCTTTGTCCGCCCCAAAGAAGCACCAGGCACCTCTTTCTTTCATATCGAGCATTCTGTTTCAGTGAGCATTCTCACCACTGTGGTCTAAACACCCAACACGCAACACTTAGAGAAAGATTTATTTGGTTAGGGGTCCAGAGATTTCAGTGCATCTATATATATATAGTCCACTTACACTGGCTGCCAGGTGGGAGCTGGGGCTACAGGTCCTCAGGGCATGATGGTGGAAAGTAGAGAGAGCAAAGGGAGGGGCCAAGGGACATATATAGTCCCCAAGGCCACACCCCCAGGGACCCACCTCCGAATCTGGCTGCCTCCAGAGCATGAGGTCCGAGGGACATTTTACTTTCAAACCATAACTACATCCAACAGTGATTGAATCCCATCCATACAGATGGGGGGGGTGTATGTTGCCTGTTGTCCTGGGAGAGGTGCTGGTGTCCTTTGGGATGACGGGGCACTCATTAGGTGCCATTGGCAGGGAGCCTGGCCAGGGCCAGGCCAGAGACAGGCACCAACTCATACCCTCCCTCTCTCAGGGGCTGGGCACCTCCGACTGTGAAGGAGTCCAGGAGGAGTAGAAGATCTTTCACTGGGCAGTCGCTGTGTGGGCATGGCCTTCCAGAGCACAGGGAGCACAGGGAGCCCAGGGCAGCATCCCAGGAAAGGGGTCAGAGGGTAGGAGCTGATGTGCTTGGCTCCTCTGCCTGGTTCCTCCAGTAGCCTGGGGTGCCCTGAAAAGAATGGGGGCCGTGAGCTAGAGGAGCCAGTGGGGAGGACCGGTCAATAGCCATGGCCACAGGATGTTAGTTACTCAGTGACTCTGTAAAGTGGCAGACTCATCGCTACTTCTTGGGTTATCATGCAGGTCTATGTGACAAACATAATATCTGGAGCCTCGGATAAATGGGAGCGCCCCCCTCAACAGGTAGTCTCTTCTGCACCTCTAGCTATTTATCCTTCCTCCATTTCCCGCTGAAATAGAAGGCTGTGGGCAGAGTCACTGGCTCACAAGGGCTTGGAGAGATACGCAACAAAAATTATTCCCCTAATCATGTAGGGCCAGCGTGAGCGGCTTAAGTAAGGCCCCGCATGCTTTGTCCTGAATCAAGAGAAAGGGAAGGTCTTTGTGGACCAGAAGGTAGGGAGGCAGGAGGATGGACAAAATGACCTCATGAGGCACATTTCCTCCTTTGCTCTGTTCAAAGTGTCACTCACTGCTCCTGCCTCGCCGACTGCGGCCCCCACCGTGCAGGCAGCTCCGTTCTACCCATGTCTGGCTGGCCCCCCGAGAATTGGCATAGTCACTTCACCCTCACCTTTGCTGAAAATATGGAATAAATAAGTGCCGGGTTCCTGGAACTGTCTCTTTGAAGTTTAAAACAATATAGTGCAGGCCCCTTCACCTGCCCAGAAACCTGAGTCCTTGGCCCCCACCCACTCCTGCTGCTGTCTTCAGCACACATTAAAATTCCTCTCCAAGGGATACTTCAAAGGCAGATGGCAGGGCCAGCGATATAATAACGGACAGCAGGACCCCTGGGCAGGAGATTCTGATAGTCTGTATGCCGAGAGAGAGGCTCATGGAGATAGAGGGAAAGCAAACGCCTTTCCACCAGCCAGAGCCCAGCTAATTGCCACCGGGGAGAAGGGCAGAGTTCACGCAGGTAACAGGTGTGCCTTGTCTTAATGAAGACTGACTTGTTTGCCCAGAGCTGCCTGCAGAGGTGAGAAGAGCAGGAGGAGGGACGTGTTGGGCTTGGCTCGGTGCTGGACTCCACCAAATTAGAGAAGCTGGCTTTGTCCCCTCCGCAGCCCACCCTGGTGTCGAGCATGCGGGAAGAGGGGGAGATAAATGGCATCCCCCAAACAGTGTTCGCCTAAGAGAATGGCAGCAACTCATGGTTATTGATAGGTGGTGCATTCGCTTTGTGAGGTCTCTCCAGCCCTGCTACTGGCCAGAGAAATTCAGTTAGGAGACAGCAGGGACAGAGGTGGGGCAAGGGAGGGAAGAAAGGAGAAGAGAACAGGGTGAGAGGAGAGACTGAGTGTGTCGAGGGAAGGGAGAAATGGAAAGAGAAAGCCGGGGTAGGCACAGTTCTGTGTACAATGCAACAAGGGCTTATTAATTGCCTATTGTTTGTCGGGCACTGTACTAGGCACTGGGGAATGGGGAAGAATAAACACAGTCCCTGCCCTAAATCTGGCAGGGGAGGCTGCATGTAAACAGACAATTGCAAGACAATGCAGGGTCGTAGCAGAGGCTTGTGCTGGGTGTCCTGGGAGCAGGGAAGAGGGAGAAAGGCGGATAGGAAGGAAGCAGGAGTTAGGAAGAGCCATGCAGAGAGCAGAGGATGCTTTAGAAGATGAGCTGGAGATCGCCTAGTGCTGGGTCGCAGCAGGGGAGGGTGAGAGGAGGACATTCCAAGAGAGAAGACAAAGAAGGGGGTGAGGGGCACACTATGTCCCAGGCAGAATAGGCAGTCCCCAGGGTAGGAGAGGGAGCAGAGACGTGAAGAATGTGGTGGCACCCAAGAGCAGGGTCTCTGTTCAGGAGCCACCAACAGTTTCTCAGTAGAGGTTTGGGATGCTTCACCCCTGTGGAATTATGGCCTCTCCTCCAGGGTCTTGGATCACCAGGAGTGGGCAACAACATTGAAGGGTTAGTCACCTTTCTTCAATAGACTTTTGAGCCCTGTTCCCAATTTCTTCCCATCTCAGCTTTACATCTGTCTGCTAAGAGGCAGCGAAACCTCAGATCAGAGAACAACAGAGAGAGGCACGAAGCACAGAAAGATCAGGGACTTGGGCAAGGAGCACAGAGTCTCTGCTGTGGGCCCAGCTGCCCGGTCCCACTCCTGACCCATCCCTCCAAAGTCCATAGCAGGCTGATGAAAATCACTGTGGTTGGAGAGCTCCCCACAACAGTAAGAAGTGGATATCAGTTTCTGAAGTTCAGAGAGGTTAGGTAACTACCTCGGAGTTGGCTTTGGAAGCCCAGTCTCGTTGCTCCAATAGCCTGGGTTCTGTTTACCATCACTTCTCAGAACAGTGAGAGTTAGGGGAAAGATCGGGGATGGGAACTGGGTGGAGATGGCATCTCCAAATTGATCCAGCGCCAAAGATGAGGATCTCAGTTAATTCGTCCTCTGATTTATTAGTTAGAAACAAGGGGACAGAAGAGGACATGGAGTTGTGTTAGTTTTGTGTTGAGATTTTTTTTAATCTCTGAGATGTCCCAAAATGTTTACTTTGTAAATTTGCTCAGCAGGAGGTGGGTAAACACAAGCACTGGGGATGTGAGCAGCACATCCAGCCAGAGCCCTTGGCAGGTTTGCAGAGGTGGATGGAAGCGCTGCACACAGTCTGTAGAGTGGTGAGACCTCCCGGAGCAGAAAGTACAGCCGCAGCATGGAACTCGAAGCTCCCAGAAGCCATGCGTGCTGAGAGAGAGGAGGGGCACACGCCGGGCCGCCCGGCTATCCCTCGGGGTCCACCCCTCAGGAGGGCAAAGCAGCACAGTTCCCAGCACACCCATTTCAAGCCTCACCGCATTCTGTGAAATGCCAGCTCCACAGGTCAGCCCAATGTCCCTGCTCCACCGCTAAGAATTAAACAGGGCCCTGCCTCAATGGAACCTGCTATCACCATGTTGCAAGATGCATCCTGGGTGGTTACAGGCGGAAAGTCAAAGACCTGGGGAGGGGACCTGTGCTGGCCAACAGTCCACTGGGAAGCTTGGGAGCTAGTGAGCGCCTCGTCACGGGAAACATCCAAGAAGACACTGGATAGGCATCTGCATTGGTTAGTGTAGTTACCAAGGGCACAGACCCTGGATTCGCACTGGTCTGAGTTAGAATTCTAGCTCCACCATTTACAGGTTGAGCATCCACAATCTAAAACTCCAAAATCTAAAATGTTCTCAAATCCCCAAATTTTCAAATACCAATGTGACGCAAGTTGGAAAATTCCACAATTGACCTCATGTGACAGGCCACAGTCAAATATAAGTGCACAACACACGATCGTATAAAATTATCGGCTAAAATTATCTGCAGGCTTTGTATATAAGGGGAATGTGAAATGTAAATGAATTTCATGTATAGACTTGGGTCCTATCCCCAAGATATCTCATCATGTACACAAATATTCCAAAGTCTGCAAAAATTCAAAATCTGAAACACGTCTGGTCTTATGCTGTCCAGATAACAGGTACTCAGCCTATCCTGGCTCAGTGCTCTTCAGCCTCAGTTTATCCATCAGAATGTGGGGGTAATAATAGTACCTATCCTGCTGTTTTCTGTGAGGGGAAGATAGTGCATGAAAAGGGCTTAGCCCAGCGCCTCACACTTAAAAATGCCCAATAAGTGACAGTGATCACAATCATGAAGAGGGTGGAGGTGGTGGTGATGCTGGTGGTGAGGATGATGAATTGAGTTAGTGAGGCGTGGTCTCAGTAGAACACACCACCCTAGTTCTGCTTCCATCCAAAGCCCTAAACAGAGGTCACTACGAGAAGTCATCCCACCCTAAAACCCAGTGATCCCTCCTACCACTGTTGCGAGTCAGACACACGCAGTCATCTCCACCACTGAGTATGTTGTCTCCCCAAGTGTGTGGACACTGGGATACAATTCAGCCAGTTGGAGCATGGCTGATCGCCAGCATGTTGCAAACCACTGCCTTGTTGGCCACGAGGGCAATGATATCAAAAAGACCTCCTCACGACTTCCCAGTCCGGAAAAATGGGTGCTCCTAAGCCATCCCCTCTGCCCTCCGCCAAGTGTGAACCCCTTTCCCAGGGGGAAATCTCCCCATTCATTTCCTGTAGAGTGACTTCTGCTGAAGTGTGTGCTTTTGAAGTGGAAAATTGAAAGTGCATGATTCATTCCCAAAGAAAACTGTTAGTTCACAGCTGAGAAATCACTTTGCAATTGGCCCAAAAGGGCCGCTTCTCGGGTTTGAGGGGGCAGCCATGTAACCCTGCTTCTCCCTCCCCGAGTCCAGCACCAGTGCAAGGACAGACCAAGAACCAGAGAAGGGGAGACTAAAACATCCCCTTTACTGTGAAGAAGTGAAACAGGAGGGTGTGGTTTTTGTCTCAGCAAACTGACTTGCTCCTCTTCCCCTGAAGTGATCTGACCCCAAACCCCAACTTCCAGCATCCCTGATGGGGCAGAGCCTGCTGCGCTCATCTTGGCACACTGTGTTTTCTCTGAAGGCAGGCACATTGCAAGAGAGAGGAGAATGGGTCACACACACTGCAAATGACAAGTGTTTCATCACTGGATGGTTAAGAAAGCAGAGAGGGACCAGGAACATGGCTTCAGGGAAGCCCCTAATAGAGAAGGAGTGGATTCCACAGCTTTTTGCTTTCCCTCTGAGCTACACCCCTCAGCCCTTTTTATCTTTTATTATTTTTTAAACAGGGTCTCGCTAGGTTGCTGAGTGTCTCACTATGGCTAAGGCTGGTTTTAAACCTGCAATCCTCCTGTCTCAGCCTCCCAAGTACTGGAATTACAGATGTGCAACACCACACCCAACTAGCTTTCTGCTTTCTTAATCAATTGGGCTTAACTTTTAGCCCCTGCCAACCATGTATGTGGTCAACAGCTCCAGGAAGAAGATGAGCTATCGGCCTGAGATGTCCTACCCCACCTACATGAGGCTACTCCCTCAGCACCAACCTCCTGTGACCATCATAAGACATGGTCCATTTTGTTCCCATAATGCTCCAAAATGGGGCAGAACAGTACATTAATGAAATCAACTTCAAAGCTATGCTGCACTCAAGGCTGAAAGTTCAGAGCCTATTCTTTTTCCAATCCAAATTTATGTCCAGCCACATGGCCCAATAAACTCATCAGAGGTTCTATAATGAGATTTAATAGCAGCGTGAAGATACTTCAATAATAAAATGCATAAAGAGCTAATAAAAAATGCATGAAGATTCTTCAATAATAAATGCCAAAATAAGATGCCCCCAATTTGGATATAAACCCTTCCCATTATCAAATTCCTAGGGAAGATTTAGAAATTAAAATCCCAAAGAGATTAAAGTCCAAAATCAAAGTATTTAGACCTTGTGAATTAAAGTCCAAAGAAAGTCCAAACTGTCCAAGTTATATTCAAGTTCAAAGAAATGGAGGTCCTCCCAAGATTCTCATTTTGCTAGGTCTCAAGAGGCATTCTGAGTAGAGTGGAGGATTCCCGAGAGGCTGCATTCCAAGCTGTCTTCCACTAGTGTGCACATGTGTCCTTCCTCAGAGCCTTGGAGATGCGACAAGTCAACTCCACATCTCTCCTGCATTCACTCTTTTCTGAGCCCAAAGAATCTGACATTGAAGATCATCAAAGCTCTGTCTCAAACCAATGAAATCTAGAAAACAAGACAATTTGAAGCCCCTACTGCAGTGGTCCTAGAGAAAATTATGTTCCTCTCACTATTGTTCAGTGTTGCCAAAGGCCATAGCAGAGCACCGTGGTACCCAAGGGAAGGAAGGAGACAGAGATGGTCTTAGCCCAGCCCCACAGGCTCCCCATCAGTGCATGCCAGGAGCCCTGCGTCCTTGACCTTTGTGCTCCTGCACGAGGTTAGTCATGGCGCCGTTCTCCTTCTCCTTGCATAGGGAATGCCATCACATCTCCATATCCACACATCCCTGAACCTTTCTAGCTAGAATTGACGTTGCCATTTTCTAATCTACCAAGTCAGGGCCCAGAGTCTGAGACGGCACAGAACTGGATGCTCAAGCAAGGAGCCAGGCCAGGATGCAAATTTCAAAGGAGATATCCAGAAAGTGGTTTTGCAACTCTAAAATCCTCACTCTCTTCAAGGTTATGAAAGAACAAGTGTGGAGTTTCCTGAGGGGAGGGTATTTGTAAAGAGGATTTCTTTGGAGAGAGCTGAGCTGAGAGCTCTACCTCCCTACAGGGGGAGGTAGATAGGACTGTCCCTCATCACAAGCCTGCCAGAGGTCTTCAAGAGGTCCACGCAGAGAGCAGAGTCTACAACCCCCCATCGTGTGGGGGAATAAGTGCCTGGCATGTGACTCTAACCTGATAAGTCTTTCTGAGTGACAGAGGGGATGGCAAAGTGTTTCAAGGTAAGGAGGGAAGCAGAGCTGTGGCATTTGGGTGAGCTGCCCTCTCAGAATTTGTTCTTGCAAAAACACAGGAATGCTTCCTATGGTCTACATCTGGATCTCAAAAGCAAGAGAGCTGGATTGATCCTGAGTAGGTCCCTGCCCAGATGAAACAGGCTCTGACTGGTGGTGTGCGTGGGGGAGGGGGGTAGCTATAACTTTGTATGAAGTTGGAAGCTTTGACTGCCACCTGGGATTGGGCATTCTAAACAGGAGTTGCGTCCAAATGTGATCTAAGGTGTCCTTGAACTTATTACCAAAAAGTGTTCATCGAAGCCATGGATCTTCCCAAGTACATATCCAGGGCTATAAGAATTACACTCCTTGAATAAATGTAGACAGACACTGAGAAACCAGACAGTAGCTTTGTGACTTCATCCCACACATTGAACTCGCTCAGAGAACAGCTTCCAGTCCCCCAGCACTCGATCTGCAACTCTCTTGTGCATTCCCTTTTACCTACCTTGATGAAAGACTATTTGTGGGCACGTCTCATCTCTGGTCAGTGGACTGCAAGCTTCTTGCAGGCAGATGTCTTCTTGATTTATCTCTTACAACTTCTACTTGAGTGTTTGGGGCACAACAGGTATTCAGTAAATACTTGAGGGTAAAGGAAGAAAGGGAGGGAAGGGAAAAAGGAGAGAGGGGAGGAAATGAGAGAAGTCAACGCATGCATGAGACCCTTGGGCAGCAAAGATCTGGTTATCGCTGCAAGCAGAGAATTGTGAGGCTAGAAACGGAAGGGCATCTTCCCCACACTGCAGTGCGTTCTGGGCTTTGAAGCCTTAGCCACAGCTCACCATTTGGTCCAGACCTGCACACAGCCACCCCCTGCCAGCCATTAGTCACTTAAGTTAGTGAGTAGAAGCACTGCCAGGCAAGGAGAGAGTACTGGATGGGGAGTGCTCAGTGTCCAGCACTAGGGCTGGGTGCAGGCTGACACTCCTCCTGCCCCGTCTGGTAAGTAGGATGGCAATGGCCTCTTCTCTGAGCTCTCAGGAAAGGGAAGGTTTCAAATGTGAGTGCCAAGTACCAGGACACACCCAAGGTTCCAGGGGTTTCTGAAAGGCTGGCATAGCCCAAGCGGCTGGGCTCTTTCTCTTGGCCCTGGGGCTTCCCTAGCAGGCTTGGATCAGGACCCAACACATAGACAGCTTGGCAGACCCTGGGCCAATTCCTCCCTGGTCTCACCACACCAGCCTCTCCACTTCCACACTGCCGTCCTATGAGAAACAGGAAATGGGGATTTCCGCGCCCATCACCTTTGTAATTCCACTCTTTGCCCTTTGTCTTCATGCTTCCTTCTACCAAAGGGGCTCAGGGTGTGCACTGAGAGGATCTCCACTTACATGTTACTCCAGCTTACAGCCAGACATGAGGCTGTAGCAAAGGGTCTCTTGACAATCTGAGATATAAAGAAGAGGAGACAGAAAGGGAGGAAGGGAGAAAGAGAATTGCAATCTCTCTTATTTTTAATTACATAAATAATACATGTTCATTGAAACAAATCAAATAATTAACAGGTATGCTTTTAAGTAGGTAGTCTCAACTTCTTTTTTTTTTTTTTGGTACTGGGGATTGAACCCAGGGGTGTTCTACCTCTAAGCTATACCCTAAGGCTTTTTATTTTTAATTTTGAAACAGGGACTTACTAAGTTGCTGAGGGCCTCCCTAAGTTGCCAAGGCTGGCCTCCTCAAACCTGTGATCCTCCTCTCAAGTAATGCAATGGCAGGTGTGCACCGCCATGCCCGACTTCCTTCTATCTTGAAATAAGTTTGGTGATAACCCTACAATCTCATGAATCTGAGTACATTTATTTGACCCTCAGGCCTCACAGATCCTCTGCTTCTTCCCTAACTTCCCTACTATGGACTCCTATACACATGTGCTCATGCACACACACACACACACACACACACACACACACACACACACCGCTTTCCATCGCTTTCCATTTCTCTCTCTCTCTCTGCTGTCCTATTCATCCCTGCTGGGCACAGGTGTCCCATAGCCTCCTACAGGCAAAGCCCATCAATATCCCGACGCTAGTCTAATCTAGAATCCATGACCTGTTCGATGTTCCCTTCGCTCAGGAGAATCCCGAAATAGCTATGGTAAAGTGCCATTGGCAGCCACATGGCGCCCACGCACCTTGGAGTCCCTTGCCAGCGCAGAGCCT
Organism: Glis glis; assembly: GCA_004027185.1. NCBI lineage: Eukaryota > Metazoa > Chordata > Mammalia > Rodentia > Gliridae > Glis > Glis glis. Next base: position 10,804 of record PVJS01020924.1, read on the forward strand.
CCTCCCGCAGGCACCGTTAGGAAGAGTGTGGAAGGGACTGGGGAAGCTACCACTGCGAGACTAACATCAATGAAATGCGTCTGAACATTTCCAGGGCTGAGCAAACCATATGTCTTCATAATTTGATTGTGTCCTGGTCCCAGAGGCAACCCCAGCTCTATTGAACGCCGAAGGAGTTATTTAGGATCATAAATAATATTATCAGAGAGGGTCCACTGGGTAAACAGAGTCAGTGTGTAAATTGTCGGAGTGTGATATTGATTGTTCTTCGCTGACTAATGAATTATTCTGTTTAAGAGCCCACAGAAATAGTGCATAGCATTTCAAGGCAGTGGGGCCTTTGAAGAATTTTCTTGAAGAGCGGCTTCTGTCTAGTGCTCTTGGCTGCTGTAGTCAAAGGAGAGCGCTTCGTCAGTCACTGTGCCACCTGGGAGAGTCACAGGTAACCCCGAGGGGCCAGGACCCCTGCTGGAACCATGGGGCCGAGGGAGGGTGATCAATAGAGGTGGCTGGCTGCCAAATCCAAACAAATTCAGACCCACACGGCTGAGGCTTTATACCTGGTCTCCACAAAGCTCCTGGGGTACACTTCGAATACAGAAGGTGCCCAAGGTGCGCTTTCTGCAGTGGGACTTACTGGCAAATGATTGTGCATATCATCTTGAGCTATTCATCTCCTGCCCCAACCTTCCCCAGTGGCCTGAGAGTGGCAAACGGACCCATGTGTTTAATGCAAGGCTTTTGGAGGGAGTTTAAAAAGGTGGAGTTTATAGCTAACCTCTGCAGCTACCTTCCTCTTGAGTAGAGTCTCCTGATTACAAGTCTACATCTTGGCCCTAACCTGCCCCGTCTCCACCCAGTTCTCAGCCCTTTGCCCATCCTTATTCTCTTTACTACAGAATGTCTTTTCATAGACCCCTGCCCCACCGCCTAACCATTAGGTTGTTCATCTTTTCTTTTATGATTTTTCTGAATTCTTTGTATTTTGGATACTAATCCTTTACTGACTCTATTTGATGCAAATCTGTTTCTTCCCATCTGTGTTTTGTCTTTTCACTCCATGCCATTGTTTTGGTGATCATGCATTCTTAATTTCAAAGTAGTTAAATTTATCAGCCTTTTAATTTATTATTAACTTTTTGTGTGTTTTGTTTAAGAAATCTTCCATAGCTCGTAGTCACAAAGATAACCTCCTTTATTTACTTCTAAAAGCTTTATTTACAGTTTGGCCTTTCACATTGGAGTCTTTAGCTTTTTGAGAAATTATTTTTATGATGCATACCTCAGGATCCAATTTCTTATTGGATCCCATTCTTGTTTCTTATAAGTACACGCAGTTGTCCCAACCCCCCAATGTTAAGATGTCCTTTATCTTTCCAGTGATCTACAATGCCATCTGTCATATACTAAGTTTTCATCTACACCAGATCTATTGCTGGCTCTCTATTCAGATTCATTGGTCAACTAGTCTATCCCTGTGTCAATAGCACACATTAAAATCCCCTCCTCCTGTTAATTCAATCTTCCCCAATGACTTTCTGACCCAACCCAATCCTCAAAATCACCCTGTCCCTGAATTACTCCCTGATCCTCTGTCCACCTCCTTTGGAAGAAGCTCTCCCTCTCTCTCCCCTCCTCTTTGATCTCTCCCCTCTACCATTTACTTACGATTTATTCTCTAGTATCATGTGCATACATCTCTGTCTCACACACTCACATCTAAGAACAGAGATTATTTCTGCTACTTCTTTTTTCTCTGATCTGCTCCCAGCCCAGCTGTGACACCTCACAAGTACCAGTCTCCCAGGAGACTTAATGAGTACCTAGTGAAGGGATCCAAGGGTCAATCTCAGATTAGATCTTCAAATCTCAATGCACTTACTCATCCTGAAAAAAGCAACAATTGGGATCCTTTTGGATACACTTCACCCTCATGGTTGCTTTTTCCTAGCCTATCTGAGCAAACTTGGTGGAGATGGTGAGGCTGCAGAAACATTGTACAGGGATGGTGTTTCCTGTGGAAATCTAAGACACACAGAAGCATAGGGCCACATGCTCCAAGAGCAGATATTCACGTCTTGTAGGTGGTACCCAGGTCCATTCTGAAGCCCAAGGGAGCAATGGAACATTGTCAGCCTGGGAGACTGAAATCCTTTGCCAACTAGCAGAGAATCCTTTGAGACTCTTGAACTTGCTGCCAATTAACCAATCAGCCAATTAACAAAACCACCTAGTCTTCCTAATCAGATCTGCATGCTAGCCTGCAAAGGAGACTCCCAGAACAGGAACTCCTAGCAATGAGGACCAGAACCAACATGATAACTAGCTTTGCCCAGCCCTTTGGGAAAGGAGCCTTCCTGCCTCTGGCTAATGCTGGTAGTGCTGCAATATAGGTTCCAACCAGGTGAGGGAAATAGAGATTTGTTTTGGTATAAAATGTACAAGGAAAGAAAGGCAGAAGCAAGAGAAATGGAGAATGTGCTTTCTGGTTGAGAAAGGACTTGCCACCTCGTTACCCACTCAACAGATAAACACAAAGGACCCACTGTATATTTAGGCCTCTGCTGCATGCTCGAGACACTGGAATGAAGCCGACCCTGATCCTGTTTCTTTCACGGCACTGAGCTTCTGAGCATGCCTCTTGGTTCTAGGCCAACCTCCTTGGTTCCTTGTTGTCCAGAAAGCTGGAGCACAGCTAGATCCTCTGCCCCCAATTAGCAAAACTGTAAACAACCGTTGGTATTCCTGCATGGTGTCACCACCAGAGCAGCAGCTGGGCACAGCGGCGGTGAAATGAGTTGCCTGGCCCCAAGTCATTTGCCTTTGTTTTCTGAGTTCAATCTTCAAGTTAATTCTGAGAGAAAGACAGTTACTTAAATCCAGATATTTTATCTTAATGTGGGTAATTCCCATAATATCATACATTAAGATGTCTGATTTCAGCTGCCACCCAACAGGCGGCAGGGACGTCTTCAGAGCTGTTTTATTGCTGCATGTACATATGTTTCTATTTCGTTTATGGCACATGAGAGACTGTCACCAAATCGGTCTCACATTCAAAGTGTGGAAATAGAAGCAGTTAGCTAGATCCTGACCTTTATGTAAGGCAGGAGCTCAGCGCACAGAGCTCCTACCTTTTATATATCGTATACACATGTGCGCTTGCCTATGGATGCGTGCGTGTTGATGGCTGGGAAGACGGAGGAAGCAGGGCAGAGGATGAGATTTCCACCCCTAACCAAGGACCCATATAGTTCATCTATGCCAACAGCAACTGGAAAAGCCAGACCTTAAGGAACCAATGGCCCATTGCATCTCAAAAGCCCCAAAGAGGCGAACCCAGTGGCATTTGGCCGAGCCCAGTTCATCAACAGCAGGAAGGTAAATTGCACGGAGGGCACTTTCCGCGCTCAGCCCTCCTCACCCCACCCAGCCTCTCAGCCAAATTAGCAACGCTTCACGGGGCAGTTTGTTTGGAACTGATTGTGCTGCCTCCGCTCTGTCTTCACCAAGATAGGCTGGGTCGTTGCCAAGCGATTAAGCGATCGCGGTTAGCCTGTTACTTGAACTGCTTTCTTCTGGAATATTAAAAGTTTTACAGCCTCAAGCAGTGCTCTTTGGCTCCTAGTAATTAATACCGATTTTGCCATAATGTCTTATTTTTATGGGCATTATCTTGTTTTTCATGAGCTGAGAAAACATCACGGCAGCTTATGAAATACGTTATAATATCTCGCTCCGCACAATCATATTTGTGTCATTATCTGGCCCCTGGAGCAGCTAATTTAGCCCACATGATACAGAGCAATATTTATTTTCCCACTGATAATTTGAGGGGTGCTCTTTCTGCCATGTTGCACAGATGGGCAAATCTAACTTTGGTTGCAAATGCATCCTTCAAGTCTTGGCTCCCGGGCCATCTCTTTTGATTTTGCCTGACATTTCCTAGCAAATCTGGGTCCTTCATCCCCCTAACTTTTTAAACATATATTCCCATTAGGTCTTTTAATACATTGTATTGTGTCTTTATATCTGTCTTCCCACAAGACCATGAGCTTTTTGAGAAGGGATACTAGAGCTTTTCGTCTTTGTGGTTTGGTCCCTATTTTAGAGTTCAACACATTGTATATGTTCAATAAGTATTTATTGAATGATTGACCATGACCTTGCTGAACATATTAAAGAAGTCCATACAGGCAAGGCATTTAGCAGAGATCTTGGCACTGAGCACTCAATATATGTTGGTTGTTATTACTACAGCAATGAATTTGAAGCCAAACTCTGTGTCTCTGTAATTTGTACCTATTGGTTTCGTTCTGTCCCTTGGACTATGAGCCAGTGTTGATACTCCTAAAAATGCTGCTCTCAGCAGTAACTAGCTCAGCTACTGTCCATCTCCTATCAGTGGCTGGGGTATGAAGACCCTGAAGGGCAGAGGGTTGGCTGAGAATGACTCACTGTGCCCTTTGGACCCAGGGACAATATTCATGTTTGTACATTGTGTACACATTTCCAAGGAATTTTCATAAATACTATCTAATTTGACCCTCCTATAAAACTGGTGGTACAGATGGAAGTGTATCATTTTATCTCCATTTTATAGGCACTTTCTGTGAAGGGTAGAAGTGAAACTTAAATCCAGAATTTCTGAGTCCACTGCCAAAGCCTCCAAGCATATGTCCCTAGCGTGGCCCTTCATGCTGGTTACTGGAAAAGATAAATAAATGGCATCAACAGATATGATGATTCCAGAGTAGCTCCACCTGGCATTATGCAGGGTAGAAAGGCTGCACTTACTAGTCCCTCTAAAAAACTAAGGCAGAGAGCCTATCTGCCAACCTCGCCTGCACCTTTGCTTTGTGCCTTTGGCCTTGGCTGTGGCCCAAAGTCTCCCTGGCGCTGTCTTCTCTTGATACCTTAATACATTCATGGAGTTGACAACCATTAAAGATGGAGCACCTCTCCTCCAGCTGTCAGCTGATTGGACAGTGGGGCCCAGAGGGTTAGACCACACCAGTGATCCAGAGAGATGCTGTCTGGTGCTGGTATCCCAGAGGGTCTTGGGGGATGAGGACCGCATGATTTGATACCCCCACCTTGAGCAGAGGGAGCCTCTTGCTATGAAGAGAAAGGTCTCTTGGTCCTCCCAGATAGCCATAGTATCCAGCAGGGAAGTTCATGACACTGAGGAAAAACTATGTTCCAGTTCTAACTCTGGTCGATTGTGTTTACTTGAGCAGATGATATTGTCATACTGGGACTCAGTGACCTCTGCAATAAAATGGGTGGAGGAAAAAATCATTATCTTAAAAGAGCCATGAGATGATGTATAAGAGAAATATTATTGGAAACTAAGGTCCATACAGTGGAAGGGATTATTCAGAGATTATTCTGCTAAAGCTAATTTCTGTGCGCTTTTGATTTGAACCTGACATCTTCTCAAGTTTATCCTGGTTGTGGTTTTAACACACCCCTTTTGTGTTTCAGCAGCAGAACCATGGTGACTCAGCAGAGGTACACCATAATAGGGTGACCTGCTCTTCAGGACAGTCACAGCGAGGGCCCAGGCCACCCTGGATCTGGGCTTTCACGACCATTCTTGGGAAGGCATTGGGGATGCCTCCAGAGCTGTGGATGCTGGGGACGCCTCCAGTGCTAATTCCACCCTTATCCAACTGTTCTGTTTGGTCACACCTTCTCCACAACATAAATGTACTTATAACTCCTCTAATGGTGGAAAATGTTGCTTGCCCATCTTTGTGTCTCCCATAGTATGACTTTGTACCCCCGTCACAGTGACTTGCACAGGACAGTCCAGTGATCAACTGGCTCCAAGTACCAATACACTCAAAGCACACATTCTTAGCTGAGCGTGGTGGCGCACGCTTGTAATCCCAGTACTTGGGAGGCTAAGACTGGAGGATCTGGGTTCGAGGCCAGCCTCAGCTACTTAGTGAGGCCCTCCACAACTTAGTGAGACCCTGTTTCAAAATAAATAATAAAAAAGTAGGGCTGGGAGGTGTAGCTTGGAGGTAGAATGCCCCTGGGTTCAATCCCCAGTACCGCCAAAAATAAATAAATAAATAAATAAATAAATAAATAAATAAATACACATACTTCACAAGGAAGGCCTTTGCCATTGGAAGTATTTAACTTTGAAGCCTCAATAACATCAGGTTGTATGTAGCATAGAGACTATCTGAAATCAGCACTTAAAGCATGATATCATGAAATCTTAGAATTAATGAAACTTGAGAGCTTATCTTTCTAATTCCACCCTTATCCAACTGTTCTGTTTGGTCACGCCTTCACAACATAAATGTACTTATAACTTCTCTAATGGTGGAAAATGTTTCTTGCCCATCTTTGTGTATCCCATAATGCGACTTTGTATCCCCCATCACAGTGACTTGCACATAGTCAATGCTAAATAGCTTGGTTTTGAATGAATGAATAAATAACTAAATAAACAGAGAATTGATGAATAAAGGGATGAACTTTCCGTGCATAGCTAATACGCATTTCAGTTCAACTAGTATAGAAGCTGCCTTGCTTGTTAATAGTGACTTGAGATACACTCACTCAATCAACACATTTATTCATTCAGTCGTTCACTGAATAAATATTTATTGGGTGCCTACACTGTTCTAGGCACTGAGCATATATGAATGAATAAAACAGATAAAATCTGCTCTCATGGAGCTAAGTTTCTAATGAAAGAAAAAGAAACAGCCAATCCAGTCGATTGATGTTTAACAGAACAAGACTGAATATTTTACTACTGATCCACCTAACATTAAGGTGAAACTTTGTACAATGTATTTGTTGACACCTACGATCTCTAGACACTCTTCTAGAAACTTCAGGGAGAACAAAATTGATTCTATACAGAAAGACACCAAAATTTACGCAATGCCAATGACTAGTACAGTTGCTACAAACTTCAGTTCATTTGTTTTAAAACAGTATTTGCAGATTTTTTTCCTACCATGCCTATGACCTGCATTATAAAAGTTTCCTATTCCACAAGGACTTGGTGAAGACAGCGTGTCCATGTGTGAGCTACCCAGATTCCTATTTATCTGTCATTTATTTTAGAGAATGGTGGTACTACAATAACTGTTATCTGTGTGTGCGGCCGTGGCTGAAAGGACCATCCTGGGACCAACTGTCCTTTCCACACTGTGCACATAAGAAGATTACTCTTTGGTTTGGGAAAGAACACACTGTTTGCAAAGTCAGTGATTGTTTACTGCTCAACTTGGACTCAGCTCGGAGGAGCCTTTGCTTCAGATGGGCCCCTGTGGTGCCTCCTGCTCTCCTGCACCCTGTCCTTAGCACTGAGCCCTCCACAGCCACACGGAGGTGTGCAGACACTTCTTGACCTCCAGTGGTTTTGCTGCAGGGTTGGGGTGGGTCTGAGGGTCACTTCAGCTGCCCATGGACTTGTGCACTTGGCTGTGGATCTGCTAAAGCCACCCTTTTCCCATATAGATACTCACAGAGTAGGTAAAGATGTTTCCATTTCTTCCGAAAACAACCACTTGTTTTAATATAGCAAAACCACCTACAAATCAAGTGAATCTATGGTTTTTGAGATTTATTTATTATCCTTGGAATCATATAGGGAGATATTTGTAAAAGTAATGCAACTAGAATATGATACATAATAATAATGGATATAACAATGTATAATTTTCTCTTACATAAAGAAGCATTTATTTCATCTGTTAGTTGTCTGTCGACATTGTCCTCACTGAAGTGTAGGATCATGGAGCAGAGGTCGTGGCCCAGAGTCATCCTTTTATTCCTTACAGGTAACACAATGCTCTGGACACAGGGGATATTCATTGCATATTCATTGAACAATGAATAAAATTAAAAATCATAAATTTTTATACTATTTGTAAAATCAGGCCCAGGAGCTGTCTAAAATCTCACCTAAGCCAGGTACGGTGGTGCACACCTGTAATCCCAATACTTGGGAGGCTGAGACAGGAGGATAGCAGGTTTGAGGCCAGCTTCAGCAACTTAGTGAGGGCCTCCACAACTTAATGAGACCCTGTTTCAAAATAAAGAATTAAAAAATTGGGCTGGGGGTGTAGCTCGGAGGTAGAATGCCCCTGGATTCAATCCCCAGTACAGCAAAAAAGAATATAAATAATAAATAAATAAATAAAATAAAAAGTAAAATAGGGCTGGGGGTGTAGGTAAGAGGTAGAATGCCCCTGGGTTCAATCCCCAGTACCAAAATAAATCAATAAATAGATACATTGAAAACTGTCCTTGAAGTTTATTGAACGCTTGGCAGGATTCTGATTGTCTTATTGAATCCACCCATCTAATCCTCACAACAACTACAGGGTGCATGTCATTCCCACTTGACTGATGAGAAAATGGAGCCCCTGTGAGATGAACTGAGCTGACTCATCCAAGGCCACAGCTTTCAAGCACTGGAGAGAGGAAGCGGGCCTCTGCAGCCTTGAGTTTGCAGCCTAAACACTTATATCTTGGTCCTGGGTGCTGGGGCAAAAAAAAAAAAAAAATATCCCATGTGCTTATAGTTGTTGAAGCTGGCCTTGAATCTGGGATCCTCCTGTTTCAGCCTCCCAAGTACTGGGATTACAGGTGTGTGCCACCACACCCGGCAATCCCATGTAATTATAAACAAAAATCATAATTTTAACCAAAGATATTCATTTAATCCTTTAACCCTTACAACTGTGCAATAAAATAGGCAAGGCTGACTTTGCAACCTCTCGTGACAGGTAAAGAAATTGAGGCTACAGGGGTGAATTCATTTGTCCAAACTCACGGAGCCAGCAGGGGGCAGAGGAATCAGAAGTGTGCCCCCCACCCCCCTATCCCGGCTCCTCCTTGCCAAGCCACATCTTAGAGAAAGAACATGCTCACTAAGCATTTGCCTCATGAACAAAGTGTTTAACGAGCACTTTTATGCACTCGGGAACACACAAAGAGCAGTAAAAGTAGAAGACACGGACCCTGCATCCATGGAGCATCCCACCTTGTGGGAAAGTTCGGAAACCCACAAGCAAGTGTTTAACTAGCCAGGTAAGGTAGAGCATGAGAAGGACCAAAACAAGCATGAAAACCCCTCAGCAGTGTGGACTTCAGGGAAGGGGGAGGCCAGCAGGGGTGGCGTAGTCAGGACCATGCTAGTGCATCTCAAAGCAGTAGGATGTATTGATTCCAGCATTGACGGGGGATTGGGCAGCCGAGCTGCTGAGACGAGTCAGATGCCGGGGAAGGAGGCATCGTTAGTGCCACCGTTCCTCACTTCCATCCTTTTTGGGCAGAAAGACAAGCGGAGCAGCTAGCTGAGGAGCACAGGGGGCCATGCTCTCCCGAGTGACCCCATTCTAGGCACAAATGCCGCTTCCTGGGTCAGCAGTGGGAGACGGGGAACATCTATTAATGGAGCCCCGTTGCTCAGAGCGCCACTTCCAGGAGGAGCCCAGGGAGAAGAGGTTTAAGGGGCAGACTTCCTCATCCCCAGAAAGTTGCCGGACCCTTTAATTAATGTCCCCAGCTTGTTACATCTGCCACTGTTTTCCCCCAAGGGATACAGCTGGGCCTCACTTGCGCTGACTGTTATCTTTCAAGAGCTCAGAGCAGAGTGCTTTTTCAGTAACCTCATCAAAGGATAAGCTAGGATTCAGATAAGCTTTTCAAGGAGGAAGTCAGGGTTATAATTTTCAGAGACTTCTGAATGTCACCTCCAATTTTCAACTCTTCAGTTCAAATGCCAGTTTGGGGGAACCGGGCAGCCTCAGATATTGAAATGGCAACCTCTGACCTCGGTCCTTCTACAATCCTGGTCATCTTAGAGCCCGGCAGATCCAAGAGTTGAAAGTGCTGGAGATGTCTGACTTTATAATAATTCTGCTTCTCAGAAGTGCAAATTACACAGGAATTGGTGCTAAACTCTCCATTAACTATAGAGTCCAAGGAACCTTTAGTTTCCCAAATTACCTGTCAGTTTCTCCGCAACGCCATATAATTCTGTCGTTTAGGGGGAAAAATGGTTGTAATTTGAAATTTCAGTGAAATTTCTAATTGAATCCACATTTAATTTGGGAGACTTGATGTTCCCCCATTTCAGCAATGGGTTGAGTCACATTAGAAATTTTAGTTTCATCTTCCCCTACAATCCACAGCTCCTTTATCCTATCTCAGGCCGCAATGCCCATTACGGTAGCACTAGCTGCTCATATTTTATCATATAATCTTCATCCTGAAACAAGACCTTCAGGGATCCTCCAATCCATCCCACCACCTCAGTGCTGGGAGAGAGGAAAAGGGAGGAAGTGAGAACTAAGCTCAAATAAGGATTAAGAGATAATTATTTCTCCCTTTAAAAAACTCATAAATGATGATAAACCACAGTTATACTTAGTAACAAGTTCTGGTAGCTCATAGCTATCATAGATATCAAGTTATAAAATATTTTGATTTAGTGGTTTTAAACTTTCTTCATGAGGAAACTTTGGAGCAGACATGGTGATGGGAGGGGTCTTTGATTTATTTTCTACACTCATTTCAACAGGAAGAGCTCATTTTAGTATTATTAATTAATAAAATTAAAAGTGGAGCTTTTCTGGTTGAAATTATCTGTTTGATTTCTGCTTTAGTATATATTCACTTAAAGGAAACATTCTCTAGTGTTAGAAAGAAATAAGTTTGAAATCTACTGAACAAATACTATATTCCAGCTGGGGAAGCCAGTGCCATTTGCTCATTCATTCTGTAAATATTCAATGGGAGCTTTCTACATGGTAGGCATGTTCTAGGTACTGGAATTCAGCAGTGAATAAAACAAAGCCCCTACCTTCGTGCAGTTTACATTCTAGCAGGAGATAGACAATAAACCGAAAATCAATGTACTATGCGAGGTAGTGCTAAATGCTATGGAGAAAGATAGAATGAGAAAGAGGAGAAGCCAGGCGCAGTGGTGCATGCCTATAATCCCAGTACTTGGGAGGCTGAGACAAGAGGACTTGAGGTTTGAGGACACCCTCAGCAGTGTGGGGAGGCTCTCAGCAACCTAGCAAGACCTTGTTTCAAAAGAAAAAATATAAAGGGCTGTGGGAGGGGGGTGTAGTTCGGAGGTAGAATGCTCTTGGGTTCAATCCCTAGTAAAAGAAAGGAAGGAAGGAGAGAGGGAGGGAGGGAGGGAGGGAGGGAAGGAAGGAAGGAAGGAAGGAAGGAAGGAAGGAAGGAAGGAAGGAAGATTGGGATGGGAGCAAGTGTTTAATTCTAGTAGGATGGTCAGGGAAGGTCCTTTGATAAAGTAACATAAGACGACTTGCATGAAGTGAGGGAGTAAGCTATGCAGAAAAGCAGGAAAGGAGCAGGGGAAACATCAAACAGAAAAGGCTCTTTCCTGGGATGTTGCAGGGACAATGAGAGCTGTGGCTGAAGTCAGTGATCTGGGGTGGGCATCAGAAGAGGTCAGGGGGACCAGAGGGGCCTGACCCTCTAGGATGCTGTAGACTGTTGTAGGTCATTTGGATTTTATTCGGAGTGATCTGGGAGTCACTGGAGGGTTTTGAGCAGAGGAGTGTCATAATCTGACTTAGTTTCCCAAATGATCACTTTGACTGTGGAGAGGAGAATATAGTTGGGTACTGATGGAAGAGGCTATGGCAATAATCTAGGCAAGCGATGACGGCAGCTTGGACCAGGGTGGTGGTATCTGAGTGACCAAAATATCCAGGATAGAGGCCTAGATATTTTCTGAAGATCAAACCAAAACAATGTGTTGGTGACTGGAATTTGGTGTGGAAGAGTAAAATAAGTCAAAGACAACGAGGTTTTATGGACTGACCAACTGGAAGAATGGAATTGTCACTTTCTGGGATGAAGCAGACTAAAGAAGGAGTTGATGTGAGTAGGAAAATGAGAGTTTTGTTTTAGATATCTGAAGATTATGATGCCTATTAGACATCTATTAGCCCTCAAACAAGAGCAAGAAATTTAATCAGCATGAAAAATGCATTTTTTTCTTCTATTCCCTTCCATCTTTCAGGAGAAATACAAAAGTAAAATAGAGACAATTCGAATCTTTTACATGTCACCTTGTGGGTAGGCAGTAGCTCATCCATAAATTGACTGGCCTACTAATTTTCCTTTCACTGAATAATATATGCTAAGGGATACAAGCTCATTTTAACAATAGTCTATGCAAAACAGTGGTATGCTGAAACTTGACCATCGCAAATGTCTGCCTAAATCACGTAGAAAGCTTGCATATCAAAGTTGCAGATGGCATCCAGCTGGGAGGGATAGCTAATAACTCTGGGTGATAAATCTAGATTCAAAAAGCAGCCTAGAAGGATGGGATAGAATATACAAGATAAAATTTATCAGAGATGCACTTAAGGTCCCACTCTTAGATCCAAAATTGTGTAAATACAGAATGGGAGAAGTCTTAGTTTTCCAAAAATCCATGTAAAACAAAGCCATAGGGGATTAGTTGACTGTAAGCTCATTATGTAATAGCATGGTACATGACTTTCAACAAAACTAATGTAACATTAATAGAAATGTAGTGTCCTGAATAAGAGAGTTAATAATCCCAACCTATTGTGCACTGAACTGTCCACACACATCAGGATAATTGTGCTCATTTCCAGTGCCACATTTGAAATAATAGAATCAACAGGAAGGCAGTCAGAACATAGTGGGCTCTTAACTCTTATAGCTTTCAGAACTCTCTCTTTATTGCTTTGGGGAGATAAGTACAGACAGAACTAGCTTTGTATCTCTCAAACTTAGACATCTGCTGGTGGCTATTCCTCACATTTGACTATTTCAAGTTGAGGGTGTTGGCTGATGCTTATTCTAAGACCAAAGAATAGTGCTACTCCTGACCCATTCTGAATACCATATAGCCTGCTATTCTTACTGGAAGGATACTAGATCACATACACATTTAAATAGTTCTTTTATAAAGGAATCAGATGATCTGCCCAAGGCCACAGAGCAGAAAGCAAAGGAGTGGAGAAGACAAGGGAAACAGAGTGTAGGTCCTTCCAAGCTTACCTGGTCCTTAGCACCACACAGAAGTGTGGGACCCCACTAGTCACACCTGGATGTTCTAACTTTCCTACATTCACCTCTTCATTCATTTTCTTTCCCCAAATCCTTGTCCTTTAATTCTTCCCTGACCAGTTGTTTCTGTCCCGCATGCCTGTCTTAGAGGCAAGAATAAAAAGGGTCAGTTCCTACTTCATTTTTGACTCAAATTCTGCTGCCTCAGACACTCCCCTCAGCTTAGTTTCTACTGTATCCACAATCTGGGGAGAAAGATATACTCTGTGCTGCAAATTTAGTGGAAGAAGACTGGGAAGAGGTCCCTAAAATGAAAAAGAAGGTATTACAGTGACAAGTTTTCTTCCACAGACCACTCATGTCACCTTCAAATGCATATTACTCTTCCTACCATGAACTTGGCCCTTTTAGTGGCAGAGATAGCCAGCTTCTGTGCTGGAGATTTGATGATACAAATAACTGCCCAATTGCAGGCTACAATTTCTTAGCTTTTCTTGAAGTTAGGAAGGGCCATATGACTAGAATTCTTGTTAATGGAACATGAACAGAAGTGGTATGCACCACTTTCCAGTCATGGAGCTTGAGAAGTGGGTGTGTCTCCTCCAGTCTCTTCCTATCCACCAGCTATATGCAGAAGATTCTGAAATCCTGAGTTAGAATGGAGAGATAATACTTTAAGGTCCTGGACCCTAATAGCATCTGAAGGAGCTTCTAGAAGTGAAGTGTTAGGCAAATGAGAAAACAGATATCTACTGTGTTAAGCCAGATTGGGGAGTATTATTTGTTATAGAAGCTACTGTTACCCTATCATATTATTTGAAAAGAATACCTTTGGAATCATGTGCACATTGCTTGCTTCTCTTACCTCTAGGGGATGGATGAAAGTGAAGGAGGACACTTTGCTCATTCCAACTCATGCACGTCATGAGGAACAGCTGAAGAAAACTGGAATTGAGAAGCCATGTTGGGGAGGAGGGAGATAGTGGTGATCACTGATTTAGACAGCTACACTACTCAGTGGTTGAAAGTTACAGAAGTCAAATTCACTTCAACAAATGTAAGAGATTTCTAAATCTACACTCCATGTGTTATAGTTTGTATTTAAAATATCCACCTTTGTCCCCCAGACCTCATGTGCTAGAGACAGTCAAGTTCGGGGATGGGGCAAGTCTGGAGAGGATGAGTCCCTGGGGGCGTGGTTGGGAACAGCACATGTCCTGGACCACCACCCAGCTGAAGGGTGTCTCTGTGACCCTTTTACTCTCTCTGCTCCCCACCATGATACCCTTAGGATCTCCAGCCCCGGCTCCTACTTGGCAGCCAGCGTAACATGGACTATATATACAGACGGAAATCTCCAGAATTGTGAGCAAATGAATTTCTTCTTCCTCTGTTGCATGTCAGGTGTTTGGGTCACAGAGGTGAGATGCTGATTATGTGTGCTCCCTGGGGGCAGCACCACGTTTGTCTGGTTCACTGCTATATCCCCAAAAATATATGATGACTGGCATAATAATTAGAACTTCACAATATTTGTTAAGTAAATTTGTTTTTGGTACTGGGGATTGAACCCAGGGGCATTCTACCTCCGAGCTACACCCCCAGCCCTATTTTTTATTCTTTATTTTGAAACAGGGTCTCACTAAGTTGCAGAGGGCCTCATTAAGTAGCTGAGGCTGGCCCTAAACCTGAGATTCTCCTGTCTCAGCCTCCCAAGTACTGGGATTACAAGCGTGCACCACTACGCCGGGCTGTGTTAAATAAATTTTAAGTATAATTTTTAAAAAACATTCTTTTATTTACCTACAATGAAACATTGTCGTGAGCCAGGGATTTTTCCCTTTGTGCAAGTTCTGCACAAAGCCTTGGTAAACCCCTGGTAGAAGATTGGACTAGATAACCTCTCAGCAGACTGCTCCCCACTTTCAATATCCTACATCTCAACACTTTTCAAACACTTCCCCACCATTTTGTCTTTTGATCCTTACAAGAATTCTGTGAATTATCATCCCACTTTTATAGGCTAAAAAAGTTGAGAGGATAAGATAAAATGACCAATCCAAAGCCAGCTTGCCATTAAGTAATGAAGCTGAAACAAGAGACTCAGTCACCTGACTCCTGGAGCAGAGTTCGCTGATGATTCACAACTCTGGAAAAAGAAGAGAGGGGGCAGGGGCCCACATTTCATTGAATGCACATGTGCTAACTACTTGGCATACATTTCCTCAATAATCACAACTATTCTGTGAAGTAGGTGTTATGATTAATCCATTTTATAGCAAAAATCAGAGACTTACAGAAATAAGTTTACATGGCTCAAAGATTGCAGGTCTTTTATTTTAAATCAATTTGTCTCCACCTTCAGGCTATAACTCCCTACCAAGTGCAGAAGAAAGCAAATGGGCCTGGGAGTTCAGGAAAGACTTCATTGGGAAGAGGGGACTTGATCTGGGGGCTGGTGGTCTAGGATTCACTGGGGTGTGTCCCATCAGGGCTCTGGCCACAACAAAAATCTTCCTAAGCTCATTATGAACTATAATTATAATGCTCCAACAAAAAATAGAAATTAGAAAACATAAAGTTTAGCTGGGCATGATAGCTCACACCTGTAATCCCAGTACTTGGGAGGCTGAGACAGGAGGATCACAGGTTCAAAGCCAGCTTCAGCAACTTAGTGAGGCTCTCAGCAACCTAGCAAGACCCTGTTTCCAAATAAAAATAAAATAGGGCTGGGGGTGTGGCTCAGAGGTAGAGTGCAAAATTCATCTTCATGAAAAATAATCTTCCTAAGGAACAAGTGTTCAGATATATTTTCTTGTGGCTTTGACATTGCTAATGATCTCCAAGGGACCTAGAAAGGGGACAAGGTCAGGGGAGAATGGAAAATTTATCTATCCATGTCTTTCTGGGTGGTCCCCATGGGCAAAAGAACTCCATAAGGGAAAGGAACTTGTGGTGGGGCTTGGAACTAGACAGTATGAAAAATAAAAATCTCAGCTGAGACAGCCAGGGCTGCCTTTGATGGTTTTTAGGGAAGGACTGTCTGAACTTTGAAGACTTCAGAGTAGACCCTTAAGGTGGCAGAACTAGACTACTTGTATAGATATCAGGCCTTGAAAAACGTCCGGTTACAGTTCCCAGTGTCCCTCCCCACGGTCTGCTCTCACCGTCCTTAACCCCCGCTGATCTTTCTCCCATAGAATTTTTACTTTCACAGCAGCCCTGTCCACTTTTCCCTGAGTGATGATTTAATCTCATATCAGATTCTTCCCTGGGGGGCTTTAATCTTGAACATTTTACCCAAAGAGAAAACCAATTGTATTGAGTAGGGAGGACCTGTCTTCACTCGTAACCTCGGCTCCTGCCCCCTGCCTCCCTGAATCAGCCCACCATTGCTGTAACTTATTTTCCTTTCCATCAGATTTAGGGCTCTTCTCTCAAATGCTGCATCCCATCCATTCTGGTTAAGCGACACTAACTACATTGTAAGTAATAGCCCGCCCGCAGCAATGTCGCTAACGGGTCTGTCTGTGCCTCGGTTATGAATGGGCCCGTCCTCAGCCACAGTCACTCTGCTCCAGGCTGGGAGCTCATCCCATCTTGCAAGGTCAGACCTCATCGGTTTTTGGATGGTGGAGAAATCTCCTAGGAAAACCTGAGACGCGGCCGAATGGGCTGTTCAGTAGATGATTCTCTCTAGTGGAAGATGGTGTCTCTTCCTTCTCCCAGCCCTGTGTCACCAGTGTAATTGAAAAAGCAAGGTTTTAGACACCTGGATGGAGCACTCAGGGTATACCCTGATTGCCAGCACCTCTCAACCTTCGACAGTATACAGGGGAAATAGGTGAAGGGTGTCTTTACTTGCAAACAACTGTGACTATGCCTTTATTCTTCATGTCCATCAGCCTAGCAAAGCACTGGACTCAGAGTTGGCAGTTGGGAAGTATTTGTTGAATATCACCACTAATAGTTGCTTTATTTTACTGAGTTCCTGAGACTATGCTAAGTACATACAATAGAGCATTTTATTTTATTTAATGCTCCTAGCAAACCTATTCATTAGGTATTGCTATTCTACTAGTGCAATTGAGCAAATTACAGCTCATGCAATTCTCTCATCCTAAGGTTGCACAACTACTGAGAGGTAGAACCAGCTGTATGTATAGATAGTCTCACTCCAAAACCTGTTCCTGAAGCACTATGTCATGTGACTCCCTTAAAAGAAGAGAATCGGTCTTACCATCGACTGTGTTTGAAGTCACTGGATTTTCACACCTGATCCTAAAAGTCTGATCCAAGCTGTCCATAAGTATATATGTTTGTGAGTGTGTGCAAATGTACACCCATCTGAGTTCCTCTGAAGGGAGAGGGAAATGATTCCAAAGTGGCTGAAAGACTGTCTAGTTTCAAACTGAACTTTCTCCTTGTAGATTTGACAACTAAGCTGGACTTCCTCATTTTTTGACCCTTTGCATTCTCTAAGACTCCTTCATCCAGGTTCGGCCCTCCTCGCACGTTCAGGCACAGTCTTTGCCCCGCTCCATACTGGCCCGTAGGATCCCTGCATTCTTCTATTCATGCATCATTTGCCCAACAGGTATTTACTGAGCACATACTACATGTCTCTGGTAGGGCTTGAGAACACATTGGTGAGCATTCCCAATATAGAACTAGCCCCCGAGTTGTTCACTATCTACTGGGGGGACAGATAAGTAAACAGAAAAATTAAAGGTGGCAGGGGGAAAAATAACTAGTGTTAAAGCTTGAGGCAGAACTCCTGAAACTGGAGAACGATATTCTGTTCAGCAGTATACCTTGAGTGTCATCCATGATGGAAAGATGGGCCACGGGGCCTGGCCTGCCAGGAGAGGAAGAACCAAGGATTTGATCTGCATCATGAAGAGGAATTTTAACCCACATAGGTCACCTAGTGGGAAATGTCGAGAGGCAAGAATGAAAGTAAATTGCAAAACATAAGTGTATTTGGGAAAAGAGAAACATTACCAGAAGAGTCAAAAGTCAGAGAAGCTGGTGGAAGTGGGACTATCCAAAGGACTTCTAAGAACAAGCTTGTATTCGTCGTAAGTTCCTTGCCATATGCCACCCCTCCGCCTTGCCCTCTATCCCTTCTGTGAAACATATTACATGAAACAGGCTTTGTTGGTGGTTTTGTGGAACTTGTTGGACAGAGCAACAAAGGAAAACATAGTGTTTTTCATACCACTTCTCTGTTGAGACCAGAGGCACAGTAACACATGGCACTGACGGAGAACCTGGAGTTCCAGGCAGTGCTTGGTAACAATGGGGCAGAGGCTCAAAGAGAGCAGAGGGGAAAGAGAGAAGCAGCTATAGAGGGGCATGTCAAGGGTGCCCCCCAAACACACACACACACACACACACACACACACACACACACACATCTCTGTGGTTTAGCTCCAAATGCTCATTAGAATCACCTGGGTGTTCAGGATTTCATTTTTCTGAGTTAAGGTCCAGGCATCAGTATTTTTTGAACCAAAGCACATGATCTTTGGAGGGACATCCAGAACTCAATACAATGTGGTGATAGAGAGGCATAAATAAAAAGAACTAAAGAGCAGAGATAAAGTCACGGTAGAAGGAAGTGACAGCTAAGCAGAAAGCCTAAGGATTAAGTAGAAATTAGCCAGACAAAAGGAAAGAAGAAATGAGGCAGTATCTCAGGATGGGGAAACAGCAGAATTCAGAGCAAGAGTTCAAACTGGACATGGAGCTTGGTAAAGGCTGCGACTTGGTGTGCATATGTGTATGTGTGTGGAGAGGGGGCAGGGAGGCAGGAAGATGGGTATTAGTGGCAAAAAGTACAGCCGAAGAGGAAAGAGGAGTCCAAAATATGGAGAATCCTATGTATAATAAATAAAGAACCAAATTAGTCCTAATGCTCTTGAGTTCCAGCAGTCTGTTAGTCAACCTCCAGTTCCTATGATAAAATACCTGAGATAATCAATGTATAAGGAAGAAAGGTTTACTTTGGCCCACAGTCTTGGAAGTTTCAGTCCATGGCTGGTTGGCCCGCTGCTTTTGGGCTTGTGGTGGCACAGTGCATCATGGTGGGAGCATGTGGCAGAGGAAGCTGCTCAGCTCATGGTGGCTGAGAAACAAAGAAAGACAAACGAGAAGGGAGCAGGTCCTAACACCACCTTCAAGGGCATGCCCCCGGTGACCTAGCTTCCTTGCGCTGGACCCCAGCTCGTAAAGATCCCACCACCTCCCAATAGTATCACAGGCTTCAGAAAAAGACTCCAACACATGGGCCTTTGGAGGACGCTCCTGAAAGGGGCAATACCGCTTTCCTCCAGCCACTCGATCTCTGCATTGTTTAACTACTGCAAACTACCCCAAACCTGACAGGGTAAACCCATCAACAAGTATCACTGCTCTCAAGCCTGAGTCTCCTGGGAGGTTCTGTGGCTGAGGCCAGGCTTGGCTGGTCTTGGCTGGACTTCCTCCTGTGACTGTGGTCAGCTGGTAGGCAGACTCAGAGCTGGCTGGTGCAGGATGCCTCCCTCCCATACCTGGTGATTGGCTGTTGGTTGTGGCAGTGGAGCGACTGGGCCATGTATCTCCCATTAACCTGCAGATTAGGTCAGGCTTTCCACATGACAATACCTTCTCCAGGAGAGTGCAGAAGTACACAAAAGCTCTTAGGTTCTAGGCTTGAGATTGACACACTATCATTCCTGCTGCATTCTATTGGCTAGAACAAGTTAACAAAATCAGTCAGATTTAAGGAATAGGAAAAGAGACTCCTCCTTGTGCTTGAAGGAGCAGCTTAGTCACAGTGCAAGAGGCACAGATACAGAGAGGCAAAAACTCTGTAGCCATTTTTGCAGTCAACCAACCAATCACTCCCATTGCCCTCACTACCTCCATAGCTTCTCACCCTGGTTTGGAAATGGGAGGGTGTGCAGGAACATAATGTCTTCCAGGAGAAGAGAGGACACAGATCCAGGCAACAACTCACACCAAGCAGCCAGCCACAGGCAAGAGCCAGGTTCCCAGTCCTAATTGCTCTGCCCTGCCCACCTGCCATTGATTTCCTATTTTCCATCCTCTGACTCTCCAATGTTGTTTTCCTTACCACCACAGACTGCTGGTTTCTGTGTGCACCCTCAGACCTCTGCGGGCATCTTCTTTTACATCCACACACAGAGAAGCTGCAGCACTCCCCCAGGCAGCCAAGGTGTGTCAGGGCAAAGCCAGTATCATAGGCCCTGCCAGCAACAGGAGGTGGGCAGTGCCAAAGAGAAGCTGGGTCCTTTCATGGCAGTCCTTTGGAAAGACAGAATGCCATCTCCATGACCTCCCCAGACCTCTTCCATCTTCCGTGGGCCTGTGTGATGAGGCTCATCAGCACCTGGCCAATGGGCCTCCCACTCACAGCACTCTTCAAACCAGATATGAGCAGTGTGTGTGGTCATGTCCCTTCAGACGCCATGTTCTGTCTAGACTGTTTGAAGAATAATGCAAAGGAAAGCAGGGGATTATGTGAAAGGGAAATGTTGCCTTGGAGGGCAGAGCAAAAGGAAGATACACACTTAGAAGGAAAAAAGAATGGGCTGGAGGGATTTTAGACATGGGCTTCATGTTTTGGAAAGACCAGTACTGGTGGAAAAGTAAATCCTGTCAATCTTTTCTGAGGAAAGAGTACAAAAATACTGGGCTTAAAAATCAGCAAGAGGGATTCAGGGTAGATGGAATAGAGCTAGTATAGACCTGTCTATACTAGCTGTAGTAAATAGGTTGCAGGACAGGAGTTAGGCTTGGTCTCTTGCCCTCAAGAAGTTTTCAGTATTGTTAGAGATTCCAAATTGCTATGTATAAGCTACAGAAGATTGACAAACGCAACCTTGCTATACATGTGCAAGCAATCAGGCAGCAACTCTAATTGCAATGAAATTTTAAGGAAGAAAAATAGCAGCCCAGTGCAGTGGTGCACGCCTGTAATCCCAGTACTTGGGAGGCTGAGGCAGGAGGATAGCAGGTTTGAGACCAGCTTCAGCAACTTAGTGAGACCCTCAGAAACTTAGCAAGACTCTGTTTCAAAATAAAGTAGGGCTGGGGTTGTATCTCAGAGGTAGAATAACCCTGAGTTCAATGCCCAGCACCAGAAAAGGACGAGGAGAATGAGGAGAAGGAGAAGGAGTAGGAGGAGGAGGAGGAGGAGG
>PVJS01020925.1:0-32083 GCA_004027185.1 Glis glis
ACACCCCCGGCCCTATTTTTTTATACTTTATTTTTGAAACCGGGTCTCACGAAGTTGCAGAAGGCCTTACTAGGTAGAGAGAGAGAGAGAGAGAGAAAGAGAGGAGAGAGGAGATATATATATATATATATATATCACGCGCGTGCGCATGCGCGCTGAGGCTGACCGCGAACCCGGATCCTCCGGTCTCTGCCTCCCAAAGTACTGGGATTACAAGCGTGCGCCACCACGCCCGGCAACAGGGTGCCATTTAATTGATTATACCAATCTCACTATGACAAACATAGCAATAGCTTTTCATTAAAATTTATAAAAGAACGACAAAGGTTACAAACAGTTCATGGCTGTAATGTTCCTTCATTACCCAATTTCTTCACCTTCTTCTACTTCTTTTATATTTTAAACCATATTCATTTAGCATTCAGCCAAAAGAAACAGCGGGGCTCTCTTGAACCTGCCACCAGTGATTTATTAAGCTCATTTTCTATTCATTTGTTTATAAATCAAACACAGAAAGAAAGGCTCAACAATATTGAATATATATAATAAAAAGCACACACACCAAGTATTTAAACTTTGCATTGTGCTACGTTAGACATTTTGGAAGAAAGACAATAATTATACAGAGGCAAGTGCTTTGATGTAACCTCTCGAATCAATACGGCTACTTAGTACAAGGTAGGCATTTATGTACGTTTAGCATTGGCACTCTTTCTAGAGTATGACATTTCAGGAAAGTGTGCTTTATTGCAGACATGGGAAAACAGATAAATGAACTTCTTATTGACAGCCTCTTTCTCACTCGCTAGCCTTTATAAATGGGATGTCATTAATTTCCCATTCGCTGTAACAATACTCCTCAAATTGGTTGAATGTGCACTCCATCAGTGAAAAGTTTTTGTTTTGGCCACCCTACTTAAAATAATGTATCTTATGTATATTATAAAATGTAGTGGAATTTCCAAAGTAAATATTTTAAATGGATGTGATTAACTCTTGCAAAAACAAGCTCTATTTTTTTTTTCTCCTGTGCTCTGTGGATCATCTTGCTCACTTCCTCAGTAATCCAAATGCTGCTTCAGAGACTATCATTCTAGGAAACCTGTGTGTCCTGTGACATACATTAAATAATTGAAAAGAATAAGTACCTACAGAATATAATAAACTATAATAAGTGCTTCCTGATTGTTTCCTACAGAATCAGAATGTTTTCATCAAGTAATCTTCATGTTCAGTGAATATTATGAATATGAGATAAAATGTACCTATAATAAAACTTTATTGCCCAGTCATAAAAACAGATAGCATTCAGGAATGAAAAAACAGATTCCAGGCAATTATGGGTATTTCTACATAGTCCAGCTTATTTTTTTATTGTGCTTACATTTTAAAGTAAAATTATTGATTTATCCATTCTGATAGTACCCTGCTAATGTGTTTTTTATATATTAGTAAAATTTAAATTAAATTAAAAAATTGAAATCACCAAAATCTAAATTATTAAAAACAGACTTTAAAAGGGCGGCTACGTTTGCACTAAAGTCTTCTATACCTTTGCATTCCTAAAAAAGTGGAAGAATGTAAGAGTGGGAGTCATTTAGAATTTGCCTCATTTTAAATCCACTGTCCTGTGTCAGGGCTTCACATTAATAGTGATGCTTTTTCATGATAAAAGTATACCGATGATTCTGTACAGGTCATATATCATCTTAGAGAGACCAGAATCTATCTGATGAGTGTTTGATAGACTATAACAAGATCTGTATGATGACTACAAACCTAAAATATACACTTCAACTAGTCAGAGTGAAAGTGAAATAATTGATTTGAAACTACATTTTGACACTTATAATGCCACGCTAACCTGCAAAAGGAGAGCATATTGTACTTTATGACAATATATCACTGTGCTTACACAAAATCATCATGACCAATGGATGCTACTTCCATGCGAGAGTGTTTAGGCACCAACATACATAGATGACTCAACGCACTGAGCACAAACAGATGTGAAAGTTAACTTCAAACTTCCGTGGGCAATGTGAAAGTCAAAGACATCATTTGGGAATACCAACAAGATTGGATTATGAAATGCTGCTACCTATTATATTTTAAGGAAATGCCTAGGATTTTAGAGTTCAAAAATCAGGGAATACATCATTTATTACAAATCTCTTTGTCTTCATAAATGAGGAAACTGATAGAAGATTGGTGAAATTCCTCACTCAAAGTTGTGAAATGAGGTAATATCAAATCAAGACCAAACTCTGACATCCCATTTGTTAGTTAAGAATATTCCTTCAATGGACAAATGTAGATTATTAAAAGTATTTAAAACATTTGAATCAGCACAAGAATATGCCCATTTAAATATGCCTATGTATATGTATATAAAACATATATATGCACACACACACATAAACATACATATATACGCATGAACATATATAAAATGTCCGTAACTATGAAATTGCTTTGGATGATAAAATTTGCATATTTTTAAGAATCTGGTTTTCATTATTTTATAAACACTGCCTGTGAAACAAAAAAATGGTAAGGCTGTCACCCTTACCATTACACTGAAAATTGTATGGTAAAGAAAATGATTTAATTACTTATAAAGAAAATTTTACCAGGTAGAAAAGGAGGAAAAATGATGAAATAGTAGATGATCCAGCAATATAAGAATCCTAAAACTTTACAAATGAAGAAATTCTTGGAATTCTTCACTATATGAAAATAACATATTTTTAAAATTTTATAACTATGATTGGTGGGAACCTTCATGTAAAAATTGAAACAAAACATGACATCTTTGGCAGATAATACAAATATATATATATATATATATATATATATATATATGTATATATATATATGCACAACAATTTTAAAGAGACATGAATGTCAGTTCTGCATAGTTTGTTTCACTTTGATATTTAGTTGATATTTTAATGTCTGTCTTGATTCTTTTTTATATTTCAGTGAGTCTCATGGCTTCCTTGTAGGCAATTCATGTATTTTATTATTGTCCTATCTTCAGTTCTTTAAATTATTTCAACTGGAAATTATTAGCAGAAAAGAGAATGAAAATGAATATTGCATATAGGTATTATATTTTAGAGGGCATGCATTGGAAATATATAGAAACCTAGGCTGTTCAGGCAGAAAATACCATGCTTAATATAAATGCATAACACCCAACAGGTGAATGAAAAACACAAATTAACCTTTGTAGTTTTTTAATCCCAAAACTACACTGAGGTTAAAAACAAATATTTAGGTAATGTTTTTAGGGAATTAATAAAATGTTCATGAAAAATGAACATAGCAGGGAAATTCTGTAAGGAGAGTAAGAAACTGCCAAATTCCCTCCAGTGACATTGCTTGTTGACATTCTCTTCAATCCATTTCGCATGGTCTCTCAACATTCAATGTGCGGAACACTCACATTTGCTGGCCTGGTGCTTTTCAATTACATCCTTTTGCTTGCCCTGATACTTAATGTGCCACAAGGTGACAGGCAAAGCAAGATGGAAAAGACTCCTATTCTCACTGTGCCTATACACTTATCCCTTCCAGACACTGTTTGATACTGGGAAGATCACAGTCTTTATGGTGAGTTTTAGATTCTCCTCAAAAATGCCTCAGTTCCTGGAATGTTATCCACTGAATAAAAATATATATCCCTTTCCCCCAACTGACTAACAGGTCACTTTTATCTATAATTTCCACAGAATATGATCTGTGCCAAGAAAATAGGATATTATCAAATGATTTGAATAATGCATGTAACATCAGCATCAAAAGCAACACTCTAAATTCAGAAGGTCCATCTTTTCATGATGAAATTAAATGCTATATATACTAGTTAGTCCCACTACTGGTTGATTTTTATTTGAAAAGGCTTAATGGTAATTTCATGTTTGGCCTTTTAACCAAGGACAAATAACTTCTTAACCAAGAACAAATAAGGTCATGGATGATTTTCCTTTTGATGAAGAAAAAATATGACATATAAAATTATCATCATCAAAAATATTCAGTATTATCAATGTAATCAATTATTTGTGCATTCATTTTTGTCAGAAATTAAAACACCATAATAAAAGACTATGACTAGAGCTTTTAGACTGTAAGATACTGTTGCTTTACAATCACGTTTTTAGCCCCATGAGGAGTCTTAAGTCTTTTTATTATTTGTTTTCTAAATCAAAAAATGTTCCCCAAGCTTCAGTGGAAATTGAGAGTTTCTATAACAATAAATGATTTGGGAGGTAATGACTGAGTCTTTGGGATAGTGAAGAAAGGCGGGAGATAAATATTATAGATATTTTAGAAACATTTTTTTCTTTACTAAAATGTTTACTTGCCTGGAGAAGTTTCTGATTTATTTTGCTTTGCAAATATACCTGTATTTTTTAGAATTTACATTTTTTAGTCTCTGTGTTGTTCACCTATATATTAATATCTAGATTATAAGCAATTGCCCTTTTATTTTGTCTAATATTCTAACTTTAAAAAATTTATAATTAAACTTTAGCAGAATATTTTGTAGTAATCCATTCATAATTTCAAAAAATCAAGGATAATTTAGGACAATGAATAGAATAATCTCAATAACCTAAATAAAAGCAAAAATATATTTAAAATCCTGCGTGTGTGTGTGTGTGTGTGTGTGTGTGTGTGTGTGTGTTAGTTCAAACCCAAAGGCATTTTACCACTGAGTTACACCCCCAGCTCCATTTACTTTTTTATTTTGAAATAGGGTCTCCCAAAGTTACAGCATGCTGTCCTTGAATCTGCGATCCTCCTGTCTCAGCCTCTTAAGTACAGGAATTACAGGCATGTGCCACTATGCCTGGCTTTGAAATTCAATCCTTTAATTATAAGTTAAAATAGCTACACAATTTCATTTTGCTTAGTGAATTGAAAATTAAATAAAACATTAGTATACAATGTTAAATCAATGGGCAGTCTTAAAAGTTGAATATGAGCTGGGCATGGTGGTGCACACTTATAATCCCAGTACTTGGGAGGCTGAGACCGGAGGATCTGGGTTCGTGGCCATCCTCAGCTATTTAGTGAGGCCCTCCACAACTTAGTGACACCCTATAAAGTAAAAATAAAGAATAATAAAAAAATAGGGCTGGGGGAGTAGCTCGGAGGTAGAATGTCCCTGGGTTCAATCCCCAGTACCGCAAAAAAAAGTTAAATATGAACTGAAAAACACTGGAAGGAAAAAAAACAGAATGGCAATGGAGTGACTGGGTGTGGAATTATAGGACATTTTATTTCCATGCAAACTTTCTAAAAGTGGCATGAGTTACCAAATTTAGTTAATTTTATTTTAAATATACTACAACAGTATTCAAGAGTAATTCCTTAATACCAGAATATTCTAGAAATGATCCCAGTTTTGGCATGAATAACCACAATTCTGAAAATCATCCTAAGTCACTGTAGCTATAAGTCACTGCTATCCTGAGTCATGCTACACCTGCTCACTCCTTTTGGCCCTTGACACCTTTCTCCTAGAAGCTGCTGCCCTTGTAGTAAAGATAGGATGCATACGATGATAACTGAGTGAGCATTTTTTCACTATAAATCAGTTCTAACAAGTTTTTATCTCAAGCAGGTATGACTTAATACTTTAATTCCTTAACTTGTATTGTGAAATGAAAAGAAAGCTCTCCTTTGAAGGATTTTGATAATCTGCTCAGCTTTAAAGAAAATGCACAAGGTAGTATTTCTACCTCAAGAAATTTCTGATACAGTAATCAAATAATTACATGATGGTGTGAAAAACATCAAAGCATGTCTATTTAGAAGTGCAAAGTGAGCACGATGAAGCAAGCTATTTTACTTGTGAGTGTAAGGAAGAAGACAGCATTTGGGAAAGAGGAAATAAGAAGTGGAAAGAGGGAATCAGTCAGAAGAAACAATGCAGGCAAAGGTGTGGAGCCTCAAAAACAGGGGCTGGGACCAGAATGGTCAGCTTCTGATGAATTAGTAAGGCATGCTAAGAGGTTGACATTTGTCTATAGATAAAAGAACAAAAGACATACTGGAGATGAGTATGGGATAAGGAACCCCCAAACCTCAATACTCACTATTAAAGGAAGTTTTCAGGGTATCTGACTATGAGGCATCAATCAGAGGAAACAGGCTTATGGTGGAAACTCTGCATGGTTTCCCAATGACTATTGATCCCTTTATCCTTTAGAATATTAATTTAGTCACAGACTCCTTTTCCTATAATAGATAAACTGGGTCTAGGCAGTTAATAGTATTGCTGGAGTACCCAAAGTCTTCCCAGTCCTGGGATACCTGTGATTGATTAGTCCAGTGCTCTCTGATGTTGTTCTCCTCCATATTTTAACTCATGGAAACCAAATGACTCACCTTTTAATTATCTGAGTCTTTATTTTGGTTAAATGTTATTTTGGTTAAAGAATTCCAGTCAAGGAAATGGTAATATCTTTATTATGTCTATGACAGAAGATAACATGGTTTAATAACAGTATTTTTTTCATTAAGACTTGAAGTACTCACTGAAAGATCATAGAAAAATTCATGTGACGTGTGTGTGTGTGTGTGTGTGTGTGTGTGTGTGTGTGTGTGAGAGAGAGAGAGAGAGAGAAACTGGGGATCGAACCCAGGGGTGTTCTACCTCTGAGCAACACCCCAGCCCTATTTTGTTTTCTTATTTTGAAACAGGGTCTCACCATGTTGCTGAAGGTCTCTCTAAGTTGCAGAGACTGGCCTTGAACCTGAGATCTTTCTGTTTCCGTCTCCCAAATACTGGGATTATAGGTGTGTGCCACCATACCAGGCTGCAACTTTGGTTTTTAACTGTAAAATTAGCAGTTTAGACAAAACAACTTTCAAGGTTCTGTTTAACTCTATTATTCTCTGTGGATATGAATGAGCATATATTTATTTATGTCAATATACATTTGCATTATATTGCAACATAAAATTGAACCAACTGAATAAAATCATCTTTATTACTTCTTTCCAGGTATTATTAATGAATTTATTTATTTATTTATTTATTTATTTATTTATTTATTTGTGGTACCGGGGATTGAACCAAGGGGCATTCTACCTCCAAGCTACACCCCTGGCCCTATTTTTTATCCTTTATTTTGAAACCAGATCTCACGAAGTTGCAGAGGCCCTCACTAACGAGCTGAGGCTGGCCGCGAACCTGGATCCTCTGGTCTCCGCCTTCCAAGTACTGGGATTACAAGCGTGGGCCACCACGCCCGGCTTATTAATGAATTTGTTCAAAATATTTACTGAGCATTTTTCTTGCTAGGTTTCATTTCATACTTTGGAGAAGCAGTAGTGAATAGAATGAAATCTCTGCCAACATGAAATTCTATGGAAAGATGCAGAAAACAAATACAAAGATACATAACACAATTCAAGGTAGTGGTAAACATCACAAAAAATATTTAAATCAGAATTAGAGAATAAAGCTTTCATGGGAGGAAAGGCAATTTCAAATTGGTGGTCAGGTGAGACTTTTCCGATAAGCTGACAATTCAACTGTGTCCTTGATGACCTGGTTTAGAATAGGTTTCAGATCATAATGACAACAGAAGAGAAAGGGGCACTAAAAGCTTGCAGAGAATGATTACAATACTGAATCACAGAATGTAAGATAGCAAAGAAGTAAATTTAGCTCTTGGGAAGGATGGGTAATTGATAATGAAAAAGTGGTGAGGGCAACAGAGGAGAGATTGGGAGCACTGGAGCACTCATAGGTCATCCAGAAAGATGGAAAGTTCTGGATGGTTTGGGCGGGCTGAATTAAAGATTACAGACAATGTAAGATGTGATAGAGACTGGCCACTGTTCCTCCAAGTTCATGATTTCTTTCTTATGAAATATAATCAAGTTTATATCAAATATAATCAGGTTTCATTTAGGTACACAGATGGCAAGCTAAAACCTATAGGCATGTGTTTCAGTCAGCTCTCTAGTACTGTGACCAAAATACCCATCAAGAACAACTTGGAGGGGCTCACAGTTCCAGGACTTTCAGCCAATAGGTCAACTCTAAGGCATAAACAGAGGTGCTGGGAGCAGGATACATGATGGAGGGGCACAGCCCTCACATCATGGCAGCTAGGAGACAGAAAGAGGGAGAGGAGGAGGCTGTGGACACATATGGTTCCCATGACCACACCCTCATGGATGCGCCTCCTCCAGTCATGTCCAACCTTCCTGCTTTGGGGACATGCTTCCAACACATGAGGTTTGGGGGGCATTTCATTCATTCACTCATTCATTCATTCATTCATTCATACTGGGGATTGAACTCAGGGGATTCTACCTCTAAGCCATACCCCCAGCCTTATTTTATTTTTTGTTTTGAAACAGGGTTTCACATCTTCCTATAATCACTCAGCAGGTAAGCTTCTAGAATGGGTTTTTACATAAGGAATTTCATTAGTTTATGAATGGATGGAGAAACATGTAAACATCCCAAACCACATTTTGCTTTGTCAACTCTTTGAATTATCCAGGAAATTTGGCAAGTATTTTCTCATATCATTAGAAATATATTTTAATTGGGAACTAAAAGCCTTGGGAACTCAGCCTTGGCAAATGTAAGATGCCATACACTTTATTACCTAAACTAACAACTTTGAGATATTCATAATAATTGGGCCAAAGTCCTGAAAGAATTATTTTTGCTCAAAACTTTCAGCCTTTATTTGTATTTAGTCTCATAGATGATTTCTGCAGCAGATGGACTTTTAAAGTTATTATTATTGTTGTTCTAATATTCCTTAATAACAGTGTGGTAACAGAAACATATTTGTGACAAAGAAACCTAAAATTATAATGTTTAATTATAAGATTAGAGGAATATTTTCATTTCTCATATTAATTATCTCTGAACTTCTGAATCTAACATATTCCTTGTCTACTGTAATTTAAAATATTCACCTTAGTGACTCTAGTGACATACCACAAAGCACTGAACTGATTCAATTTATTTTTTAATTACCACAAGGCTACTCAATTATCTGTATAGTTTGAATTAATAAAAATATCATTAAGTCAAAATAAATTGAGTAAATATTCTTATTTATAATAAAATTTATTTTCAACTATTTTTTATTTATAAAAATCAAGCAATACATGCTCCCATAGTTATACACTCTGATTATAATTTTACTGACTCCCAGTTTAGAAAATGGTTTGATTCTTCCTTTTGCTATTCCTAGTATATGCCATTATTTCAGTGAAACTATTGAAACATTTACACAGTGAAATCACCTATTTTTTATTTCTCTTTTCTTGCTATACATTCTCACAAACACACACAAAAGCAGGAACAAATAAATTCTGCCTGAAAAAAAAATAAAGAAAATTAACATGGCACTCAGGCTTCTTTCTCCTCGTTGAAGCCCTGTTGCCTCTCCCGATATGCAGTGTGGTTTGGGAAAACAAAATAAAATAAAAACCATAGGTTGAGAAGTTTGATCAATTGGGGCTCAACTTTTCCCTACATTATCAATGGCATAGAGTTGGATAAATTTAAAACTTCTTAAGAGTCTTACTGTTCTACTAAGTAAAATGAGAATATGTGTGACTCCTCTATTAGTATTTATGAAGAATATATTGTCTAAATTCCTAACTTTTCGCATAAGGTCCTCCTAAAGTCAGAAGAGAGAAAATGCACATAGATTCTTGAAAGTGAAAAATGATTTCAAAATTCAAAATATTTTTGAAGTTTTACCTTTTACATCAACATTGAAGGATAAAATATTAATATATAGGGCTGCTGAGCTGCTATCTCCTCCTTTTTTTTTACTTTGTAATTATTGCTTTTCCTCCTCTTCATGGAATAGGACATCAGAATGTATGAATAGAATATTTACTTAAAAATCAGTCAGAACAGAAGAAATATTATGCCACATCCTTACTTGGAGAGCTGTACAATGAAGGAGATAGCAGAATAAGACTTTCAAGTTATTGTCCCCCAGAAGAAACATCAATCTGAGCAACTATCTGTCAACACACAAAGGAAATCAGAGGAGAGATAATAGTAGTGGTTATAGTATAGTGATAAGAAAAATGCACTAAAGATGGTGGGAAGGGCAGTTCTACATTGCCTGTGTGATCCTTCCTAATATCAAAGTACCTGTCGTCCCTGGTTACCAGTCCTAACAAGGTTTATACAATGTTTTGAAGCCTTGATAACCCTTATATGGAGCATACACATTGCTCATTTATTGAGAGCACCTAAGAGGCAAAGTGATGTATCATTCCAAACTTTTATTTAGTGAAATAAACATTTATTTAGTGAAATGGCTCTTGAGTTCAAGTCTCCACCCCATCTCTCTCTCTCACACACACACACCAGTTTCTCAAAGAACAAGAAGTTTTAATACCAAATTATCTCAAATATACATTGGACCCACAATTTTCTTTCCTTCCTTCCTTCCTTCCTTCCTTCCTTCCTTCCTTCCTTCCTTCCTTCTTTTCCTTCCTTCCTTCCTTCCTTCCTTCCTTCCTTCCTTCCTTCTTTTCCTTCCTTCCTTCCTTCCTTCCTTCCTTCCATTTCATAGGACTGAACACAGAGTCATTCTACCTCTGAGCTATACACTAAAACTTTTTGTTTCTTATTTTGAAACAAGTTCTCACTAAGTTGCTGAGGTTCTCACTAAATTGCTGAGGCTGGTCTTGAACCTGCTATCCTCCTGTCTCAGCCTCCTAGATACTGGGATTGTAGGTGTACCACCATGCCTGGATATCTAAGGACAACTATTCTAAGTGAAAGATCTCATGAGCTTTCACTTTATTTTACACTTAGTATGCCTTCAATCTTAGGACATTTTTGTTATCATTTAGCTTGCATTTGCTATGTACTAATTATTAGCCTTAAAAAATTAGGTCCAGGGCTCAACTTCTGTAATATTAGCTCTTTTGGGAACTTACCAAATAATTTCTATTAAATTATTAAATCACTTAACTTCTTTGTGCATTTCTTAAGAAAATTCCTTAAATAGATTAAATAAATACGAGAAAATGCATTTTAAGATAACTGAGCAAAATATATCAATTAATCCTGTGCAGTCTGTAATTAAATTCAATATAATTTAATCATGCCATATCAGCTCAGAGAAAATCTTATGTGTAAAAAGTTCATTATGGTTCCTATCTTTAGTTTTTCAATGAATAAATAATTTTACATTAGAGATCTATTTATACAAATGTTTAATTCCTAGTGACTTGATAGAAGCCAAACACTGAGTACTAGTAATTTTGAAAATTATTTTAAATTTGTTATACAAATTAATTCTGCAAAATAAACATTAGTAATACAGAATTTATAGAGGACAGAATACGGTCCAAATGACTACTTATTTTCTTCAGAAATCAACCAAATACAAGAGAAAAAAATAGAAATGCAGACCCTGGTCTCAATAAAAGTGGGAAATTAAACTCTGGAGCACAAAATACTACATAAAGAGAGTCAAATGAAATGGACATAGTACATAGGTATGGGAAAAAGCAGAGAAAGAATTTATACTTGTACATATCAGGAAGAGTTGGGAAATAATACTTCCCCAAAGTTAAGTGTACAACCTGAAGTTCAAAATAAAAATCATTCTATTTATCACAATAGGGAGAGGTATAAATTAGAAACAAGATATTTTCTGGAATTCTTTGGTTCTGTGAAGCATAATAACACGCCTGAGAAATCACACTGACTTGACATAGTTTTCAGGAAGCAGCTATCATACATGTTGGGCTAAAGAGAGAATTTCAAACTGCTACCAACACAGCCACCATAGACCAGAGAAAAATAAGTGCTGAAAAAAAATACCAAACAAAACACTAGGATGTCACAGAAGTCACAGAAATTCACAATAGACTAGAACATGGCCTGGGAACTGTCTACTCATGATGCACCTTCAATTGCTTACTTAACTTCAAAATGAATAATCTTGATAAGAACAAGGTCTCTATGAGAAAAAAATGTGTATAAAAAGGAGGACAGCACCAAAAGGAAACAGAAGGCTAATCAGAAAATATTGCCAAACAGAACACAGAAATGATTCAATTATTTTCCCATGAATCATTTCTTTTAAATGAAATCACAATTCCTCTAAAATTGAAGGATAAGCCAGGTGTGGTGGCACACGCTTGTAACCCCAATACTTAAGAGGCTGAGACTGGAGGATCTGGGTTCGCTGCCAGCCTCAGCTACTTGGTGAGGCCCTCCGCAACTTAGTGAGACCCTGTTTCAAAATGAAGAATAAAAAAATAGGGCTGGGGTGTAGCGTGGAGGTAGAATGCCCCTGGGTTCAATCCCCAGTATCAAAAATGTAAAAATAAAAATAAAAATAAAATCAAAGGATAAATTAGGAAAACAAATTCTCAGCGCAAAGAAGACAGTAGGAAACCCAGGAGATAAAATGTTTAAACACTATCTTACTGGTAAATTTCCTTGCCCCTACTTAATTTATGACGAACTCTCATAACACTTTTCTCTCTTACCTTGCTTTTCTCCCCCTTCACAAACTTAAATTTAATGGTGCCCTTATTCCATTATAATATCAACTCCTTGAAAGCAGATACTTAGCCTATTTCATTTGTTTATACAATTCCAAGGCCTAGCATAGTGACTAGAATAAAGTATGTGTTCAACAAATATTTGTTGAATAAATGATTGATACATGAAAAGACATCTTAAGAAAAAGTGGATATTTCTATTGCTTGTCCTTTGCTAGCAGCCCTGGTAAAGACCAGATCTTGAAAATCTTAAGCTTCAGTAGTGGAAAAATAGGAGTAAAGACAGTTTTTCATATCCTTAGAAACTGTTTCAGGCTTCAATGGCCAGGTAGAAATACATTAGTTTTATTCACAAAATAATTTAACATTACTTATCAATCAAAAAACTATATTGAATCCCCAGTCAAATGTCCATTAACTCCTGAGAGTATACTGATAAGTATTAGGATATTTCACCAAAAACAATTCAACAGAAACTTGATTAATAATTATTGGCAGAAGTTCATAGAATTAATGATTGAAAGGAATGCCACATCCTAACATCTGATAAATGAGAATTATTTGGATTGATAAGCAAGCCTCAAGTGGTTTAAGTCCTATCCCACCATCAACTCAGCAGTAGAGCACTCCTTCCAAAGAAGTAGAAGTGAGTGTGGGTGATGCTAGGCTACTTTTATGGTGACCAGAAGGAAATAACTAATTTAATGTCCTTGATGCTTTGACAAATGCTGTGATAGATCCCTAGAGCTAACAGCTACCTGAGTTCAAGAAATAAGCAAACCTATGAGTGTTCATTTTATGCACCAATAGTAAAAGACAACAGAATTAATATGACAAAGATTTACCCTGTGTCAATGGAAAAACAATCACCTATAAATGGCTGTGGGACAAATTTCTCATTATCAAGGGAATTTTGGCATGGCTGCTATATGAATTATGTTGGCCCTCTACTGATAGGTTCAACCATACTGCAATTGGTATTAGGTAGGATTAAAACTACCCTAGTCTTGGCTTACCCTGAAGCAGAAAGATTTTTTTTCTTTTTTTGCAGAACTGGGGATAGAACCCAGGGGAATTCTACCTCTGAGCTACCCAGGGGCATTCTACCTCTGAGCTACACCCCCAGCCCTATTTTTTATTCTTTATTTTTGAAACAGGGTTTCACTAAGTTGTGGAGAGCCTCACTAAGTAGCTGAGGCTGGCTGCGAACCTGGATCCTCTGGTCTCAGCCTCGCAAGTACTGGGATTACAAGCGTGCACCACCAACCCTGGTTCAGAAAGAATATTAAATGATATTTCTCAACAATATTATCAATACTATTTCACTGATATCTATGTATATAACTGGGCAAGGAAACATTATGCAAGCATACCACATTCTGTTTAACCTCAGAACTGTGGTCTCCTTGAAAATTTTAATGGGCAACTTTAAAACAAGTTAAGAAAACATGATTTTAAAAAAAGACTTAAAGTGTTGGCTTCATTATTCAAATAATTGTTTCATTAGATTAACTATGAAGGACAGTATACAATTTCTAGAATTAGGTAGTAGGAATGAGAGGATATAACTGTTAAACTTCATTCCCAAAATTCATGAAATGTTTCCTTAGCTTTGCCCTGTTAGTGTGTATACAAGGAAGGTGGTGCAACTGGTCAAGATATTGCCAGGCAGGTATGTGTGGTGGTATACACTGGTAATCCCAGTACTTGGGAGGCTAAGACAAGAGGATCACAGGTTCGATGCCAGCCTCATCAAAAAGTGGTCAAGATACAGTATTTGTACCACAAAATTTGATAGAAAATACTCATAAAGTAATTTAGGATATGTCACAACTTCATTCTCATTCCTAAATAAGGAAAGATTGTGAGTTTAGTCCATCGCAAAGCAGTGAGAAATAATCTTGTAAATCTTAACCTATCAGGTCTAATATTGGCCCAGTGGTAGAGCTGAGTGGTAGTATGTAGTAATTGCAAGCCCCGTGCTTAAGTACTCTATGCTAAACTGGACTTGACTATTGGGGAATGAATATGGAAATAAAGATGGGGCGATGTTGCAGCAAACAGAAAAAGCACTCATAAATGGAACAAAATGCCAGGGTAGAACAAACCACATTATTTTTATGAGAATGTCCTACCTAGAGTAAAACAATACTACTTTTAGCTATCTCTCAAATCTGGCAGTAATGGTCAAGTTGGGGAAAAAAATACCAGGTCTGTTTAATTCAGAGAAGATAACCTAAACTCCTACAAATTTGGGCATGGGGGGAATCCATGTAGAATATTTGGAGAAAATGAGTAATTCACTGATTTCAGTAACAACTCAGTGGCATCCAACTGTAGCAATCACTGGACTAATATTTTATAGGCCATTTTATTATGCTTAATTTTCCAGATAACCTTGAAAAATATTATTAATGAATCATATATGGTTGTGGATGTTGACTAGCACACTTTCTATACTTAATCAAGTCTTGAATTATGGCAGTATGTTGCTAAGACAGTTGCCTGCTAATAACAGGAAGCAGATTGCTTCTGTCTACTTGATATGTCAAAGGTTGACTTGCTCATTTTTATTTTATTTTTATTTTTTATTTTTGGCGGTACCAGGAATTGAACCCAGGGGCATTCTACCACTGGGGTACACCCCAGCCCTATTTTTTATTCTTTATTCTGAAACAGGGTCTCACTAAGTTGCAGAGGGCCTCACAAGTTGCTGAGGCTGGCTGTGAACCTGTGATCCTCCTGTCTTAGTCTCCCAAATACAGGGATTACAAGCATGCGCCACCACGCCCGGCAACTTGCTCATTTTTATATGCCAAATGTTGATAAGGATGCAATACATTTAAGGAAGGTATAAATGTTTCCAAGGTATCTCAAAGAAGGTGATATTACCAGTAACTCCTCTGTGGAAGTACAAACAACATTTATGGAAACTTTTAGGGCAGTCAAGATAGAGATATTTTGGGGATAGAAGACACCCAGTTGATGTTCTCATGAGACATTCAACTTTCTGGGGAGCACATGACTTTTCCAAATTGAATAATCTTATCAATATCCAATGGCAGCAACATGCATGGCATTATTAGCACTTTACTCAGCATGTAGACATTCTGGAGGTATTTTGGGAGCAGCACTTGGGATAACAACTCAGGCTGGAAATCATTAGCTAACAAAACTTTCAGTTTCAGCTTTAACATGTATAGAATTTGGAAGTCATCTCTCTTTCATATTTATTGAAAGAAAATAAATCTGAACCTAAAAATCAGTAACATTCATTGTGTCTCTCCAAGAATGGAGACTGCAGGGCAAATGGCCTCCCTTAAATTGAAAGTAGGGTGAAAAGAGAGAATTACAGCTGAGATCTGCTCACTGTAAACAGAAACCACTGGGTCCATCAATGTGGACGCAGTGGGAGCATGGAGGCCCTGGAGGCTGCGTCGGAAAGAACCTCAAACTTTTTTTTTACATTTGTGTATATATATATTTTTAATTGGTATATTGTAATCATACATCATGATGAGGTTCAGAGTGATAGAGACATACATACACACAACACTCGGTGTGCTTCCACCCAGTTCCCTTCCTACTCCCTCACCTTCCCATGCACACCATTAAGATTGGCATTTCTAAATTTGTATATATACATCATGTCAATTAAAGAGTTTCCTTCATTTAGTCTCTCTCCCCTCACCCACCTCCCTTCTTTTGACCCCTCCATCACTCCACTAGGGATTCTCCTCCTTTGTCTAGAGCCCTCCTGTTTCCCCAGCTATACCACTCCTGGGTATCTACCCAAAGGAATTGAAATCAGACCACCATGGTAACGTATGCATATCTGTTTTTATAGCAGCACAATTTATAAAGCCAAATTATGGAGCCAGCCTAAGGGTCTGTCAACAGAAATGGATTACAAAATTATGGGGTATATACACAATGGAATTCTACTCAGCCATAGGAAAGAACAAAATCATATCATTTGCAGGGAAATGGATGGAATTGGAGAATGTTATGCTAAGCGAGATTAGTCAGTCTCAAAAAGTGAAAGGTCAGATGTTTTCCCTCATATGTGGAAGTTAGGGAGAAATTAGGAGCCCTTTTTATCCAGAAAACTCACCAGGTTCTTACAACGAAGAGCCAATAAAAATCCCATGTAATTCTGGCAGAGTTAAAGGGTAAGTGATCATTTTAAAATATACCCAGAGTGTTCTCTGTAACAAATGCCTAGTTATCAGGGAGGGGAAACATTTTACCACTATCTTATCCCACATGGAAGAATACAAATTACCCACTCCAAATCCCATAAGCATTCCTGTTTCACCTAAGCATTTCTGTATGTGTATGAGGGGGTACAAATATTATAAATACTTATAAAGGTTACATCCTAGGGACTGACCACTAAATGAGAATAAAGCATAGGTTTGTAGAATCCTTACCACCCTCTTCTTCTCACACTATCACCACATCAAAAGAACTCAGGTAGTTAGGTTCAGTGGTGCATACATATAATCCTGGTACTTGGGAGGCTGAAACAAGAAGATCACAGGTTCAAGTCCAGCCTCAGCAATAGTAAGAACTATCAGCAACCTAGCAAGACCCTGTTTCAAATTAAAAAGCAGTAAATGAATGAATGAATAAATAAATAAATGAATGAATACAGCTGGAGGTGTAGCTCTGAGGTAGAATGCCCAGGTTTCAATCCCCAGTACCAAAACAACAAAAAAGTCCATGTACAATGACAGGTAATTACAACTAGAACTACCAGAGAAAACCCCCCAAAAAAATGAAAGAAAGAAAAGAAAAGAAACAAAAACCTAAAACAATAACAAAAACAAAACAGCAGAGGAATTTTAGCCTTTTGTATAATTTTTTTTTTCTTTATTTGTGGTGCTGGGGATTGAACTTAGAGCCTCACACATGCTAGGCAAACACTCTACCACTGAGCTACATCCCCAGTCCCAAATTTTAGCCTTTAGAACATATAGCCATATGAGACACTGCATATAGCCCAGCTTCTAGCCAGATTTATGATAACACTTTAAACAAATGGCCTATTTACCTCAGTTCCTATTACCTAATGGAGTATGTCTGACTTCCATCAGAAGATTACAAAGCATGCTAAAAGGCAGGAAAGAGAATAGTCTGAAGAGACAAAGCAAGTGTCTAGGGTAGACTGATATATGAAACATGAAGGAACTTCCAGGAATTTTAAAAGAACCATGATTAATATGTTAAGTAATCTAATGAAAATAGTAGATAAGATTCAAGAATATCTGACTAATGAAAACAAAGAGATAGAAACTGTAAGAAAAATTTGAAATGGAAAATTAGGAATATAAAAAGTACTGTAACAGAACTAAAGAATACTTTTCATGGGCTAATCAATAGAGTTGACAAAACAAAGGCAAAAATAATCAATGAAATGAAAGATATTTCAATAGCAACATCCTCAACTAAAATGTAAAGAGAAAAATGAATGAAAAATGCATGACAGAATATCCAAGAACCATGGCATAATTTCAAAATATATGACAAAAGCATAATAGGGAAAAAGAGATTGAAACAGAATTAATATTTGAAGTAATAATGGCTGAGCTGTCCAAAATTAATGACAGACACCAAACCACAGGTCCAATAAACTCAGAACATACCAGGTAGCATGCTGTCAAAGAATTTCTGCCTATGCATAGCATATTAAAACTTTAACCAAAAACAAAAAGAAAATCTTTAAGGACCCCCAAAAAGTAAAAGACCTTACATATAAGGAACAAAAATAAGCATTAGAGTGTATTAGAAATCAGATAAGCAGGGCCGGTCGTGGTGGCGCACGCTTGTAATCCCAGTACTTTGGGAGGCAGAAACCAGAGGATCCGGATTTGCGGCCAGCCTCAGCTCTCTCTCTCTTTCTCTCTCCCTGTCTCTCTCTCTCTCTCTCTACCTAGTGAGGCCCTCCGCAACTTCGTGAGACCCGGTTTCAAAATAAAGTATTAAAAAAAAATAGGGCCGGGGGTGTAGCGCAGAGGTAGAACACCCCTGGGTTCAATCCCTGGTACCGCAAAAAAAAAAAAAAAAAGAAATCAGATAAGCAAGAAACACTTGTTTACGCACATTTCCTGTTGCTAAAAACACCACACACTAGGTAATTTCTAAAGAATAGAAACTATTTTATAGTTCTCAAGAATAGGAAGTTCAAGGTAATGGTGCCAACATCTAGAAAGGGCCTTTTCTTTTCCTCCATGATAACATGATATAGGGTATTCATCACATAACAGGACCGAGCAAGTATGCTAGCAATGGTTTCCCTCTTTTTAGAAAGCCAATGTGATCATGGAAGGCCACCTCTGTGAAATCCTAATTACCTCCTAAATGTTCCATGTTCAAATACTATTAACATATGAATTTCGGGATTAAATTTCAACCTGATTTTGGAGAGGATAAACACCCAAACCACAGAAATGTATAACAATATTATCCTTTGAAAATGAATTAAAAGACCAGCTTACCCAAAAAAAGATACTAGAGGGATATTTCTTATAGGACACTGGATGAAAATTAGTCTGAGAGGAAAATGAAGCTATAAATGAGTGGATCAATCAAACAATGAACCTAATGGAAAACTAGAACCATCGTCATTGCTCAAAGAGAATGTTTAACCTTACCTGAAAGAATTGTTAGATATTCTATTAACTATGGAATCAAGGGGTTGGGCTAAGGTGGAACATTTACAAGAAAACAATGATAGTCTAAATTATGGCAGGATATCATTGGAAACTAAAAAACTAATTATTGTTTTCTAGTACTCTGGGAAAAATAACAGCAAAAGATTTTAAAAGGGTAGGGGTATCTTCCTTACTTCATGGTACAAAACATTATATGACAAATAAAAAACACGAAGAAAAAAACAAAAAGAAACACTATGTGGTCCCTATGGAATGCAAGTGGGCAATACAACATAGCAATATCTGGATCCAATGTCTGTAAAATTTGGTACCACAATATTGGAGATATGGCTATGTCTATACATCAGAATGAATTCATAATTGCTGGCATGGCCTAAGGCACCACCACTTGGAATATGTGGTTCATTATGACTGGGAAAGAAAAGAGAGTGATACTGTGATTTTGTGATACGGTTTGTCAAACATTAATTTATTGTCCTAAGTATATGTGTGGCAAAGGGATTTTGAGTTTATTAATCAAACTAAATGATAAACAGACTTTTTTAGACAATGATACCAGGATAAGAAGAATTTGGGGGGGGTTAATTTGGAGTATCAAAAATAAAAATAAAAACACAACAAGAATAAAACTGGACAATAGTGAAAGTATTAAAAACAGATTTTTCCCCCAAGAATTGACACAGAAGGGGAAAAGATATCTCAGTATAGAAAAGGGCTTAATTTCAGAAACAGTATGAACAAGCAGGGATTTATAGACAAGGAACAGGGTGGGGGCAGTGGATAGGAAATTACTATGAGGGATTAAATAAATTAAAGTGGGATTCTGGCTAATCTGATTTGACAGACCTGGCTGAAGGCATTGCAGGGTGATCAGATAACAGGGTGAGGAATAAAGAACTTTATTAGGTATTGAAGGTGATCAGATATTGGGGGAAAGGATTTGTTTTGTTTTGTTTTGTTTTGCTAAATTGACTTAGCAAGATTCTCATTATAACTGGACAATGTAGGCCCAATAAGGATGGACCTGAAGGTAGACTGCTAGAGGCCTAGCATGCTTAGAGGAGTCTGACTAGTTTTACATCAGAAGAGTTTACATCAGGAGTCCCCATGGATGGGAACTCTATCTAAGGAAACATGGTTAACAAAAAGAAATTTTGAACCTTAGAAAAATTACCCATACACTTTAATATCTCTATCAATACATACTAAATTGTTTGAATAACTGGATCATGGAAGCAAAAGAATAAATGAGTTGGAATTGTTATTTCCCATTGGATAGTTCAAATACACCTGTTCCATGGAATGTTTATAAGATTACTAAAATGTTTCAGAAAACGGCATAAAATAAGTTATAAAAATAAATCTGAGAAATATATAGCAAGGATATATTGGTCAAAGAAAGAGTTTATATTGGGAAGGATCAGAACAGGACTGTAATCCATTTTTCCCTTTATTGGAAGACACCCTGGGTAAGAAAAAAAAAATGACTCAGATTCCCTTATAAATACACCCCTGTAATGTAATGACAGCAATAACTGACTTCCTAGAAACAATGCTAATGGCATTTACTAGCAGGAGAACCCTTCTCAGTGGAAAGGTTAAAGCAGTACACGTCTAATCTTCAGTCCTGGCTCGGTGGTAAATGCCACATCAATTATGTAATTACGAAGGGAAGATATTTCATGACTGAAACAGCTCCTCCTTATGTAAGGGACATCCAATATACATTATTCAGAGAACTCAAAGGTGAAACTTGGGCCAGAGCCACACCAATGTATGAAACTGGACCCCAGGAGCTCTGCTGAGGTCCCAGAAATCTCCATACATTGACTATTTCTCACACTAATTGTATTCTTAAAATATTACCAAATTTTGATACTTTGTGAGATCTCTTAAGTCAGATTTAACACTTTGATCATTGGTGGTATATAATCAACCAAGAAAAGCTAAGAGACACTGTTCACATACCATGCATTCAACTGAGATAAGAAAGGCTGTGCATGGAGTATAAGGATCATACCTTAAAGACTACTGTCTTAGGAGGCTGAGAAAGAAGGATTGCAGGTTCACAGCCATCCTCAGCAACTTAGTGAGAACCTGCTTCAAAATCAAATAATAAAATTGGGCTGGGGGTATAGCTCAGAGGTAGAATGCCCCTGGGTTCCATCCCCAGTACCACAAATGAATAAATAAATAAATAAATAAGTAAATAAATGGGCAGGGATTGTAGCTTGGAGGTAGAATGTCTCTGGGTTCAGTCCCCAATCCCCCCCCAAAAGCCTATAAAACTCAGTTCAAAGGAGTTGTCAGTTAAAATATTTTTAAAGAATCTTGTGATTACCACAATCACATTTTCACCTGTATACTTTGCATCTTATTTACATGGTGTGGATAAAAGACACTTTTTAAAAAAAAACAGTTCCCTTGAATGTGTTTTATTTATACCTATTTAATAAAATAGTATGGAGTAATAATGACACCACTACTATTTTACCTACAAGTCTGTAGACAGTATTTTACAGCAGTTTTCTTTCTTCTAACTCAGCATAAAGCATTATATTTCTAAGCACCTTAAGGCTTTCAACAGCTCTACCTTCTCTAGGAGGAAGAAGTGGCACATTTAGCCTAATGCTATTGATTCACTTAAACCAAGAGAGCAATGCGTCTTGACTTACTTTATGCCATAGCATACATTCCCGCATTATATTGCCACCCTTATGCCAGAGGCATAATCCTTCCATCCCCCTGGCTCCCAGACAAAAGGCTCTACAAACACTTTTATCCATCTAGCAGCTGCTCCCTGTGTGAGGTTGTGCACCTCTGGAGTTTATACATGCTGCCACACTTCATCCTGCAACATAACAAACACAACTGAAGTGCCTCAAAAGGCCCTGAGAACAGAGCTGGAGAACAAGGCATAATGCAGCTGTCTAGAAATGCAGGGATGACTGGTGCACCGAAAGGACAATTAATGTTCCCCCACTGCCTTGTAAATATTAATCAGCCCACTTGCCAAATAATTCTTCATTTGAAAAAGACAGTCCATATCTTTTGTATTATTTATCCCCATGCCTTCTATAACTGGCAATATATATATATCCCTCTACTGACTTATGGAATATTCTTGTCTTTAAGTGGTTTGTTTACTCTTTTTTTTAACATTTATGAAGTTACTTTAGTCACATACCAAACTACCACAGGGGAAGGCAGTAGCAACAGTCACAATAAGCATGG
Source organism: Glis glis (assembly GCA_004027185.1). NCBI lineage: Eukaryota > Metazoa > Chordata > Mammalia > Rodentia > Gliridae > Glis > Glis glis. The sequence goes on from PVJS01020925.1 coordinate 22,458, forward strand.
TGCTCTATGGGTGCTAATACCATGAGTGATCCCCTTTGTGCCCCTGGTATATGTATACCTAATGTGGTGCCTTAGGGAGCCCCAAGAATGGAGTGTCCTGACACAGACCCCAGTGAGTCCCACCAGCTATGTTACAACTTCAAGAATATGTCACCATCACATGCCCAGAAACCCCATCATGTCCTTGAAGGCCCTGGAGAGAGAAAAACCCAGGGACATGTGCTGCAGGCTCAGCAAGAAGGGCTATAAAGAGGATGCCTCCCTCCTCGGAGTGCTTTTGCAGGGGGAATCTTGTGGCTCTTCCCAAGGCTTGCCACTCTCCCTCAGGGAGACAGTCTTGTGATTTCATCCAGGAACTGCCACCCCAGCACTAATGCAAATGCTTTTCTTTTAATAAAATCTGCCTGTACTTCTATTCTTTGTCTGAGGAACTCTTTTCCAACCCATCTGTGCCGTCACACTTGTAGTGGCTCCTATGGGGATGGTCTTCAAATGACCTTTATTTTAAGGGTCTCTGTGAACACACAGCCATAACCAGAAGCAGTTGATGACTCTGTCCAGGGCTATCTACTACAGGGAGTCTGAAGGCTTGCTGGGGTGATCTGCCTAAATAACTGCCCTCTGAGAGGACAAGTGTTTTTTATTCTTCTCACTCTCCTTTTCCCCAGACTTCCAAAGTGTGGCTCAGCTGGGCCTGGGCACCCACACATGCTATCCGTGGAGTTCCTCTTTTCTCCTCTCCTCCTTGGAGACCTCTGGGAAGGAGGAAACTTGCCTTGGACAGTAATTGAGGGTCCTAGGCTGGGCTACTCCCCAGCATGACCTGAGGACCTCCTTTTGAGCTCCACCTCCCTTTGTGCAACCCAGTTTCTGGGCTTGCAAAAGGAACATGTTCTTGAAGTTGTAACAGAGCAGTGGTCTGTAGTCAGAACACTGTTCTTGGGCTCACTGAAGGCTTCCCATCTTTCTTCTTCTTCTTTTTTTTTTTTTTTTTTTACAAATTGAGACTCATTTATGTCTCTGATCTGTCAGTTTGAGTTGCTTTGGTCATGCCTATCTTGCGGGGTTACAAACATAGGCCAAATCCTCCTTTGTATAACAATTTGGCTAACAATCTATTCACCAAAAGACTATGTCTCTGAATTATTGTCGATTTTTCTGTCAAGTAGATCTACATCATCAAAGAAATTTAGCAGGGTATTTTTTGACCCAACATAGTTTAATTTCACATTCTATATTGCAAACATTTATCAGATATTTAATGCCTTATGAATGAATGGACAGGATTTCTTTTGGAAGCATTCTAGCATTTTTCTCTATTTTTATATACCTGTGTCTGTATCCTCCCTACTTTGGCCCTCATTAGTAGCAAAGTCACTGCAGTTAACTATTTCCAATCTTAAAATATATTTTGTCCACTTTTTAGTCAGTTAGATATTTAGTAAACTCATCATTGAACAAATATTTTTCAATATAAATTGACTAGAAAAGAATTTTGGTTATATTACCAAGGGCATAAATTACATTACATTGTCAAAGAACTAGAGATGGGTAGAATTAAGGGCAGCTAGAAAAGGGCAGAAAGAAATATCCTGCCAAATATATCCTCTATTATTTTTTGAAAGAAAATCCTTAATAATTTATAAAAAATACATTGTGCTATAATAGATATATCATAAAATGTACCATGAAAGTATAAAATTTACAGATTTCTAGTGTATTCACAAGGTTATGAAATGTCACCAGTGTAAGAAAGTAAAACAATCTTTTCTACCAAAGTTACAAGATCACATAGAAACTGGCAGGCTCCCATTTTGTAACGGTAGCCTAAGTATCCATTTTGTACACATGTCTCTATGTTCCACTTCTGGCTGTACTGGTTTCATGTTTCTCCTTTTGTAAAATATGCCCAGGGAAAACCAGCCAACTGGATTAGACTGTAAAGTCTTACTCCAGTCAATGGGGGACGGCACAGTGGCCTATGAGTTAGGGAATAAAAGGCTGAGCAGACTTCCCGCCCAGTGTGCATTGTGCATGCACCTTCTGCACAGAAGTAAATTGCCTTGCTGAGTTATTTTTGGTTTTATGATTTTTTTATTTGGGGCTTCCCTAAAATCTGTTTCTAACAATTGGGGGTGCATCTGGGATCCCTGACATTCGGGTGAGTGCCACTTGGGGGGACACACCCTGCTTCCTTGTTGTGGTAGCCCCTGAGTGTCTGGAGCCATATGGCAGGTCCCTAACTGGCTGAGATATGGCAGTAAAAGTCTCTCAGCAATGCAGGGAAAGGCCTAAATAAAGACCCACAGCCAACCAAATAATTTCATGCATGAACCAAGGTAAGAAGTGCCATGGGGGTTGGCAAAGTATTTCTTTGTTGGTTGAGATATCCTGGGGTGAGGATTGTGTGTAAATGATGGAGGCATCTAAAGATGCCTAACGAAAGCAGACCCCAAAGGTTATGGTTACCCTGAGAGGGGCCTGGCCAGATGGGAAAGTGAGGTCAAAGTTCAAGAAACCCCCAGAAAAAAATATAGGGGTGGGGTCTGAGACTCTAGCAACATACAACCAGGGACCAGGATGGTTGGAGTGCTCTTGCACCACTGGGCAGAAATAAAAGGGTGAGCCTGTAAGGAATAGAAAATAAAGGTACCTAAAATAACAAGATTTAGGACAAAATTTCTTCTGATAGTCCTTTAGGCCTAATTTTACATTACTGGGGAGATAATTTGCAGACTTAGGGCAAAAAGAAACAAAGGATGACTAATGTTGTTTCATCTGGACCCAGAAGCCCATATTACTACCAGTCAACTTTAGTTTGAGCCAGATGAGGACTGGATATATTAATTATAGATAAAGTAGTGCCTATACATTAAAGAAAATGGATCCAAATACCTTTTAGTTCACATGACTCATAAATCTTTAACAAATAAGTTTATCTAAGTTTGGTTAAGTAAAATTAAAAGATGTTATTAAAAATTATCTTTGCCAGGCCAGACAAGTAAGATCGTATTGGTTTTTGTGCACTGAATTTTTGGAACAAAAAGTTAAAAAAAAATAAGAGACTTTATAGATTTGCAGTTTGGCCAGAAAGGCACGTGTAAAACTGGGACTGAGAGAGATTAATGCTGTTTAAGAAAGTTGAATGGCTGAGGGGAGGTCCAATGACAAAGGCAATGGTTCATGTTGCTTACCACTGCTCCTTCAAGGTAGACAAATTCATTCACAAAGCTGATGAGGTAACTGAGTGAGGCAAAGTCCAGGGCCAGCTGGGGCCACAGAGACTCAGGGAGCTATGGAAGAGGCTTTAAGGACCATGCCCTCCCAGTGGGAGATCACTGGAGTTCAGGCACAGCCAGGTGAGGCCACATCAGGCCCTCTGGATATCCAGCCTGTCCAGGAGCCCATGGTCACTACAATCTTCATGGGCTGCCAGAATGTGGTGGACAAAAGAGAGAATGAGGTGCTCGGGCCCCAAGACACCATAAATTAACCCAGTAGCAATGCCTGCTGGTTTGGAACAATCCCACCACTGTGCTGAATCTGCCATGTTCCATAGGGTCAGCCATAGTTAAGATAAAAGTCGGCCAGGCCGGTAAATTCAAGAAAAAAAAGAGGTTAAAACAAAACGAAACCCAATAAATAAAAGGAGGTATTTATTGGTATAAGGAGGTATTTTAATAAAAAGGTTAAAAGGAAGAAGAAAATGCTTTTAGGTTAAAAGGAAGAGGAAAGGATTTTTCATGGAAATATTTTGTTTTAAATGACTGAATTATCCCATAAAAGAATGATGAGAAGAAAAAAAAATCAGAAGGTTAAGCAAGTCAGAGGGTTTGAGGAAGCTGAAAATGATTTGTAAAGGATAAGACATATAAAAGAAATTATATATGTGTAATAATGTTGGTTATTATTGAGGAATTATTTAAAAGGCTTTTCTAAGAGTCACATTAATGCTTTGTTTCTATGTTTGAAACAATTAGGTTTAAGATATTGATCTGTTCTTGGTAAAATTTTACAAACACTAGCCTAGAAAAAAATATCTTTTGCATTTTATTAAGTCAATTTCCTGTGTTTTCTTTTTTTAAAAAAAACAATAGGGTTTCCTTTTTTGCTCTAGATAACAATTTACTAAGAACTAGCTTAAACAAAGATTTTGCCTCTTTATCAAGATAATCTCTTGGTTTGACCTTTGCTCACTTCACCTTAGCAGAGTCAGGGGTTGAATGTCTGTTTTACAGCCTGTTAAAATGGCTTTATAAATCAAAATATTACAGGGTGGGAGATCCTGTTACAGGGTGGGAGATTCTAAAGCTATTTCACACGACTCAGTCCTTGCTTATCTGCTTGGTAAATATTCAAACAGAAAGCACAAATGGGGAATCCAGGAGATATATCAAAAAAAAAAAAAAAACAAATAAAGGCACCATATGAAGAAGGACTTGAGAGGGGAAAGGGTCACATTCCAAGGGAAAAAGCATATGCAATGGGCCATTCCTGGGAATAGAAAGGTGGCCTGGGGCAGTGGGAAAGGAAAGTGGCATGTCGAGTTCCAAGACACCTCCTTTATACACATTACATTTGGGTTCTTGACTACCCTTCCCATGTTGCAGCTTAGTGACCCTGTGTTGTTTCTCCATCCCCTTTTCCACAGGGGAGGGGATCAATGTGAGCAGGGATCTGCAAGTAAAATTCCGGTCTGCTCCCGCTGACCCCATCTGCTAATGTCTAGCTAGTTATTTAACAAAGATAAATGAACAGCTATTACTTTGAGTTACTATATATTTGACACCCCATATCTGTGACTATAGATGTGTATACACCTGAGGGCTAAATATGCTGTGTATCTGAGGTTTATCTAAATGTTTCATAAAAGCTTATAAAGTTAGATATATGGGTTTTATATACATGCAAGGTAACAAATAAGTGATCTCTTGATGAAATGTGCATTGTATCTCATGTTTAATACCATTCAAAAATCATTTAAGACCAGGTTTACATCTGTTTGCTTTGACTGAATGTTTTATTATTGTATAAAAGAGATAATATTGTCCTTCAGATAATAAGCCTATTTCTGATCATTAACACTGTTCTGTAAACTTATAAAAGGTCTAGAGCTATTCTTTGATTTTTTGTCAATGTTGTCAGAGGTGAGGCCCCCTTGGCTACTTGTTCACAGATTTTACTCTTTCTAAGCAGGAAAATTATATTCAGTCACGGCTGGATAAGTGCAGAAAGTTCTTGAAGTAATGGTTAATGGGTAAACTGCTGGATTCATGCAGAAAGTCTTTGAGGTAATGGTTAACAAGTAAACTGCTGAGGCTGTGCAGAAGGTCCTTGAGACAATGGTTAATCAGTGGGATTCCTGAGAGTTTGTACCAGGAAGAGAAACAGGAACGTTTACCTTGGAGGAACAGGCTGCTTTCAGTGAGTTCAAAAGTTCAGTCATGACTTTCCAAGACCCTTAGACTTTTCCAAGGCAAATGTTGACCAACCACTGGCTGTCACATTCTCCATGTGTCCCCTTTTCCTTTTCTTTAGCAATTTGTATTGTAAATTAGACCTTGTGTTGTTGTTATTGATGATTTAATGTCTGGAAGATGCACCTTCCAACTGCACAGAGCAATCATAAAACAAGCATTAATAATATAGAAATAGCAATTAAAGTCCCCCAAGTGGATTGCAGCTAAAAATTAGGATTAAGCCATTTTAGATTATTAGTTAATTATTGATACAAAACAATATTTTGATTTGCTTCTTGGATAGCCAATATGGTATTTAAGATTTGTTGGTGAAGTTGGTTTATATTTACAATAATCTTATCCATGGAGGCCATTTGTAATGATCTCTTTATGTTCTCCCACGTATGTAGAATAGCATTCCATTTATGGGGTGTAACGCAGATATGGTCAGAGTCACAATGTAGGCTCTACCCTTTAATGAGAGCCTGTTGTTTTCCTAGCCATATATTGATGCCTCTAAGATATCCAGTCTGGTTGTTATCATTGAGTTTATATGTGTCTGATGGATCTTGGGTGACCTTGGTTATAACTTGGTTAATTATATGAGCAGTATGAATTGCAGTATTATTGCAGTCATTTGCTGTGACTGCAATAATTATGGCAGACAGCAGAAAGGCAATTAAAGTGGTGACGAATTCCTTAGACCTTAATTTGCCTATTTTTCATTTAAGAATTTGTAATCCTGAATTTCTTTTCTAAGGATGTGTGAGATTTACAGGGAGTCATCCTTAGGATTGTCTTTTTAATATCCACAAAGTAGTGATGTTAAGTTGTGTGGCATTGGAGTGAGTAAAACAAGAGGACAAATATCCTTGAGTAATACATAAAGTCCAAGTATCATTAATGTTATTTATGATATAGTTGGAGCTTAAGACTAATACATAAGGTTAAGGAAAACATACCATAACAGAGTCACTAATATTATGTGTAAGGGTTATGGTATAATTGGCAGAATAATTTCCATGTGAGATATGACTAGGAAAACATAGAAGTTCAAGCTTCCAAATCTTAGAGTTCAGGGACCTACTTGTCCTGTTTTATTAATTTGTAGGATGGGCCCTGGAAATCCCTATATAAAGAGGCTATACATATATATATATATATATATATATATATATATGTATATATATATATATATATATTTAGTGTGTAGGGAGCTCCTGTTTTGTCACAAGTCTCCTTAGCACTCCGAGTGATCTATCTTATGCCTCCCCAGGTGACCCCTGGACTTGTTAGTGTGGTGACACATAAGTTGAACTGAGGCATTCCTGGTAGTCAGGGGTCAGATGCATCAGTACTGCATCTGAGAGATAAGGTTGGTATGTTGCTTTTTTTCAGCTCATGGTAAGGCTTGACTCCTTTGGCAGGCGGTGAAAGTGATCCAGTTTCTGAGTAGACATGAGCATATCTTTCCCAAGTTAGCAAGGAAGCAGGACAATGCCATTTTTTTTTCTTACTTATGTGGATCTTTGTAAAGGACCTTAGGAAAAGGTCCTTGCAAATGAATGTTTTTGAAAATATTTATAGATAGGAATTGTGCCATGTGTGTCACAAAGCAAAAATTTAAGAGTATATAGAACTTTGTTTATAATGTCTTTAGGAAACAACCCCTGACTCCCCCCTTTTTAAATTATGGTAGGATATATCCTGTTTTAAAGTAAAGTTTGTAAGGTTACAAAGAGTTTTAAAAGTTGGGAGTTAGGAAGTTGTTTAATTTGGGCTGTTTTGATCATTAGCAAAGTATATACCACATGTTTAGAATTAGCCACTATATTTAATGATTGATTAGGGAATTGTTGGAGGCAAAGAATGGCTGTAGCTGATTTTGCCTTTAGAGTAGAGGGATGATTTTTGGAAGGTAGGGGATTTTATTGATCAGTAAATCAGGTCTTAAATGACAGCAAACACAAGAGTTTATTTTGATAAAACACAAACTTTTTAAAGTTAGTTTTTAATAAATGTTAAGACCAGAAAACATATTGCTTTAAATATAAAGAACATAGAAAATTTATCTTAATTAAAAAGAATTTTTAGGCTAGTTTTAATAAATTTTTACCAAGAGAAGATCAATATTTTAAGAAAACCAAAGTGTTTTAAACATAGAATTAATACATTAAATGTGACTTTTAGAAAACAAACTTTATTACACAAACAAAATTTTTAGGTCTTATCCTTTATTTGCAACTTTTTCAAACCATCTGTAACTTGCTTAACCTTCTAATTTTTGTTCTTACCTTTTCTATCCTCTAAGTGATAACTCAGTCATTTAGAACAAAATTTTGCCATACAAAATCCTTTTCTATCTAAAAGCATTTTCCTTTTCCTTTTAACTTTCTTCATTAAATGCTTCCTCAGACCTATAAATATCTCCTTGTATCTATTGGTTTTTCTTACATTTAAAACAATCTTTATTAAAAAATCTCCATTTAGATAAATTACATTTTTAGGTAAGATAAAATATTTTATGTTCTTAATAGTTTTTTTTAATTAAAATCTAATCTAAAATTTTTAGTCATACATATAGAATCACATATCAATTAAAATTTTAACTTTTAATAATTTATGTTTAGTTAGCATCCAGAAGGACAATGTTAAACTGTTTCTTAAATATATGAAAAACGCATTCGATAGACTCCAATATATTACTTTTTTTCTGATGTTAAGAAGCCAAGAATATTTTATATTTAGCAATTGATGTTTAGCATTTGACTCACTTATACACAATTTAGATTTTTAAAAGACAGACATTCATAAAAACATATCATTTATATTTACCTAATTTACTCAATTTAATAGTTATTTTAGATTATGAAAACTGAGACATTAAACAAGAATAGTTAGCATTTTATTTATTTATTTATTTATTTTATTTATATCCATTTAATGGTGCATTGTAATTATACATTTGATAGGTGTCAGGTTAGAAGAATCATACATGCAAACATTGCCCATTTAGCCCTCCCTCAAATCCCACCCCATTCCCTCCCCGTTCCCTCCCTTTAGTGCTTTGCACAGTGATTTGAGTTTTATAAGTTTGGATATATACCTCATGCGCTTTGGTTTGTTTCCCTCCACCCCTCTCCCAACTCCCTCAGTTAGGTCATCTTCTTTGTTCATCTAAAGTTCTCATCTTCTTTGTCTGGAGTCCCTTCTAAATCTCCTTCTCTCTAGTTTCCACATATTAAGGTGAACATCCGACTTTTCACTCTTTGTGCCTGACTAATCTCACTTAGCATAATGTTCTCTAATTCTTTCCATTTCCCTACAAATGATGTAATTTTGTTCTTCTTTATGGCCGCATAAAATTCCATTGTGTACATATCCCATAGTTTTGTAACCCATTCATCTGTTGATGGACACCTTGACTGCTTCAAAAGTTTGGCAATTGTGAATTGTGCAGCTATAAACATAGACAAACATGCATTAGTCTGGTAGTTTGGTTTCTGATCTTTTGGGTAGATGCCTAGAAGTGGTATTGCTGGGTCATACAGTAGGTTCATTCCCATTCTTCTGAGAATCCTCCACACTGTTTTCCAAAGTGGTTGCGCTAATTTGCGATCACACCAGCAGTGCATTAGAGTTCCTGCTTCTCCACATCCTCGACAGCATTTGTTGTTGTTTGTGTTTTTAATGTTTGCCATTCTTATTGGGGTTAGGTGATATCTCAGTGTAGTTTTGATTTGCATCTCTCTGACTGCTAGTGATGTTGAACATTTTTTCATACATTTATGGGCCATTTGTATTTCTTCTTCTGTGAAGTGTCTATTTAGTTCAGTTGACCATTTTTTGACTGGGTTATTTGTTTTTTTAGTGGTGATTTTTTTAAGTTCTCTGTATATTCTAGATATTAGTCCTCTATCAGAGGGGTAGCTGGCAAAAATCTTCTCCTATTCTGTCAGCTCTCTGTTGAGGATCTTGATAGTTTCCTTTGCTGCACAAAAGCTCTTCAGTTTAATGCAATCCCATGTATTGATCCTCATTTTAATTTCCTGTGCCTTTGGGGTCTTGTTAAGGAAGTCTTTACCTGTGCCTATGTGTTGAAGTGTTGGACCTATGCCCTCTTCAAGTAGCTGCAAGGTCTCTGGTCTGATTTCTAGGTCTTTGATC
>PVJS01020926.1:0-12000 GCA_004027185.1 Glis glis
TTTTTTATACTTTATTTTGAAACCAGGTCTCATGAAGTTGCGGAGGGCCTCACTAAGGAGAGACAGACAGAGAGAGAGAGAGAGAGAGAGAGAGAGAGAGAGACAGCGAGAGAGCTGAGGCTGGCTGCGAACCGGGATCCTCCGGTCTCTGCCTCCCAAAGTACTGGGATTACAAGCGTGCGCCACCACGCCCGGCTTATATTGGCAAACTTTTAATGAGCACCTACATGTGCCTGTCAGCATTCTGCACATTATCTCATCAGATTCTGGGACATGGTTAGGTCATCCCCATTTCACAGGTCCCAGGGCTTGGGTGTGACCATCTTTCTGCTCCATCAACCCAGGGTCCTGGCGAGGCTAGGACAGTGCCGGGAGGCAGAGCCCAGGCCCCTAGTTGGCAGCGGGTGGCCCGTCCCCGTGTCGCACCTGCTGGTACCAGTGCTTCACCAGGCGGATGAGACTCTTCAGTTTGGTGGGCCGAGAGATGATGAAATCCCGCTGCAGCTCCGTGAAGCAGGTGGAGAACTCGCCCGCGCTGTGGTAGCTGCGGATCAGGTCCGCATAGACTTGAGGGTTGGGCCTGGAGCCGGCGACCAGCTGGCCTGGAGCGAGGGAGAAGGCGACGGTCACTCTGTGTCCTACAGAATCCCAGCGGGACCAACCTAGGAAGGACCACTGAGGCCCCTGGAGTGCTCGCTTCCCTGAGGGTGGTCTGAGACCCACTGGGAAGCGGGCAGGTGTTTTTAGGGGGAACTTAGGTGTGGCATAGCCCAGCATTAAGTCCCCACTGAGAATGATATTCTCTTTTCTCTGCCCTCCCAGCCCTTTTTGTTTTTGTTTTTGTTTTGTATTGAGACAGGGTCTTGCTAAGTTGCTGAGACTGGCCTCCAACCTGCGATCCTCCTGCCTCAGCCTCCCGAGTCACTGGAACCACAGGCTTGCACCACCATGCCCGGCTAACGGTGTCCTTGGCATCCTGACCCTGGCTCCCTGAACTGAGGAACTGAATAGATTCAGACTCATTTCTGCACGAACCTCTCCCTTGTTACTTGTTCCCCCAAACTTGGGAACCAACTCTATTTACATATGGGGGATTTTCTCACTTTGCAAACTGTCCAGTCCAAACTCAGAACGGAGGAGACTTCAGTCTGTTTTGTTCAGGACTTTCCCCCTTGGTGCCTGGAAGACGCCCATGCACAAAGAAAAGTGCATTTTATTTATTTATTATTTCTTACTCTGAGGTACTGGGAATCGAACCCAGGGGCATTCCACCTCTGAGCTACACTCCCAGTTTTCTTTCTTCCTTCCTTCCTTCCTTCCTTCCTTCCTTCCTTCCTTCCTTCCTTCCTCCCTCCCTCCCTCCCTCCCTCCTTCCTTCCTTCCTTCATTTATTTATTGGTTTGAAACAGGGTCTCACTAGGTTGCTGAGGGTCTCGCTAAGTTGCTGAAGCCAGCCACAAACCTGCGCTCCTCCCGTCTCAGCCTCCCAAGTCCTGGGAATGCAGGTGTGCACCACCTCGCCCAGCTAAAGTGCATTTATTGAGGGAGCTGCGAGGGTGATCTGTGGCCGCCATGTTCACAAATACCAAAGCCGCGGAGGTGCTGAGACACCTCAGACGCAGCAGATGAAGACACTGGGCACAGGGTGGGGACATTCCTTGCTAGGGCCACCTGGTATGTTGGTGGAGCTACTGGCACCAGAGCCCAGCTTGGGGCCACTATTAGCCCATGTGGCATCTCCGTGTGAATCTGCAGGAGAGTTATGATAGACCGACACATCTCCAAGGCCGGGGATGTGAACATCTGGCCTGGTTGTGCAGTGCACCGCCTGGACAACTGTCCCTGTCTGACCCCGCCTCTGTTCTTCCCCTCCCCGGGCTGTGCTGGGCACCTCACCGAGGGCATCAAAGGCCGGCAGCACGTCGAAGGCCACGCTCTGGTCCATGGTCTGTGAGGTGAGCGAGAAGCTCAGCACGCGCGGGTTCTCCCACTTGGAGATCTCGAACTTCACCTCGAAGCGCTGCTGCTTCTGACACGCCTCCAGCTGCGCGCGCATCTCAGAGATGACCTCGGCCCGCCTGGTGCCCTGCTCGGCGAAGTGGCCAAAGCAGCTGAGGAACACCACCAGGTCCGCGTCCGAGCGGCCGCGCAGAGCCGTGCCCTTGGCTGAAGAGCCGCCCTGGGGGGGACACAGCGGGCAGCGTGAGCCTCGAAGCGCCTGTGAGGCCCTCCGACTGTGAGGCCCTCCGTCTGTGGCTCTGGATCTGGAGGCTGGAACCTGCTGTGTGACCTCGGGCAAGTTGCCTAACCTCTCTGTGTGAGGCAAAACCGTAAGAAAATGAAATGCACCGCTGGGCGTGGTGGTGCATGCCTGAAATCCCAGTACTTGGGAGGCTGAGACAGGAGGATGGCAGGTTCGAGGCCAGCCTCAGGAACTTAGCAGGAATCTCAGCAGCTTAGCGAGACCCTGTTTCCATACAAAAAGATAAAAAGGGTGGCCAGGAGCATGGCTGGGAGGTAGATGGCCCCTGGGTTCAGTCCCAAGCACCACAAAAATAAATAAGTAAATAGATCTAAAATAAACCCTTCATCAGGTGCAATATTTCTCATTTCACCGTGGTTTGGGGCTGGGTTGGATTGGAGCAGTTTTGGTTTGTTTTTGTTTTGACCTGTGATTCTCCAAGACTTTTATCTTCCTTCCTTCCTCCCTCCCTCCCTGCCTCCCTCCCTCCCTTCCTCCCTTCCTTCCTTCCTTCCTTTTCTTTTTGGTACTGGGAATTGTGGCATTCTACCTCCAAGCTATACCCCCAGCCCTATTTTATTTTTTTGCTTTGAAATATGATCTTGCTAGGTTGCTGACAGTCTTGCTACATTGCTGAGGTCGGCCTCAAACCTGTGATCCTCCCGTCTCAGCCTCCCAAATACTGGGATTACAAGTGTGTACCACCACATTTGGCTTTATTTGAATTTTGAGAAAAGAAAACTCCCCACTTCTGGAAGCTTGGAGCTGCCAAGGACCACCATACGGTAAGAGAGTCTTCATTTTTTGTCTCTATAAAAAGTAGAACCAATTTTGTAGATTTTATGGAAATCTAACTATTGATTGTCAGCATTTGTAAATAAATTTGTTGTGCTTTTGCTTTAAAAGAAAAAGGCAAACCAGACCTGGTGGCGTATGCTTGTAATCCCAGTACTTGGGAGGCTGAGACTGGAGGATCCGGGTTCAAGGCCAGCCTCAGCTACTTAGTGAGGCCTCTGCAACTTCGCGAGACCCTGTTTCAAAATAAAGGATAAAAAATAGGGCCGGGGGCATAGCTCGGAGGTAGAACGCCCCTGGGTTCAATCCCTGGTACCACAAAAAAAAAAAAAAAAGAAAGAAAAAGGCATTTGCAGGAAAATGGATGGACCTGGAGAATATTATGCTAAGTGAAATTATCCAGTCACAGAAAGTGGAGGGTCATATGTTTTCTCTCATATTTGGAAGTTAGGGAGTCATCGGGACACCAGAGGAACTCCAGATAATGCAGGAGAAACTTCAATGGAGCCAGGTAGGGGGTCTAGGGGAAGGGAGGAGAGGGAGGATCAATGAAGGAATCACTTCCACTGACATTATATCCATATGTGAGAATACCAATGTCAATCTCAATACCCTGTATGGGGAAGGGGGGATGGGGAGGGAGCCGGGGAAAGCCACCAAGCGCTGTGTGCATGTGTCACCATCACTGTGAACTGCATTATGATGTGAGACTATAATTTAAAAATAAAAAAATGCACCAATAAAAGTATATTTAAAAAAAGAAAGAAAAAAAAAAGGGCAGCCAGGTGTGGTTGCACATGCCTATAATCCCAGTACTTGGGAGACTGAGACAGGAGGATCACAGGTTCGTGGCCAGCCTCAGCTACTTAGTGAGACTGTTTCAAAATAGGGCTGAGGGTATAGCTTGGAGGTAGAATGCCCCTGGGTTCAATCTCTAGTAACTAACACACACACACACACACACACACACACACACACACACACACACACAGCTAAGATCCTGCGCAGGCGCCTGGATCTAGCCTCTCCAGGACTTGCCAGTTACATCAGCCAATACCTCCCCGGTGGCCTCTTCTGAGTTGGGAGTCACTAGCAGTCAAGAGACTCACTGGGCTGATCCAGGATCCGGGTCCTGCCTCCACCACCCACCCAGGACCGTGTTCTGGCTCCTTCTCTGTGCCTGGCCTCACGCCGGTTGCTGCACTGGCCATGGAGGTGGGCCAGGCCTGACGCTGGCCTGATGTCAATCTCAGCAGCCCACAGGACTCTCCTTGCTGCAGCTCCCTGGGGGCTCACCTTGACCACCTTGAGCACTTTGGTGGAAGAATTCTGGAAGCAGTTTTCCCGCAGGAACGAGCAGATGGTGTTGACGGCCTTGTTCACCTGAGCCACGAACTGGCGGTTGGGCTGGAGAAAGTCACAGATGAACTTGTCGAGGTCGGCAGCTGGGGTTTGGTAGAGAAGAGCCGGCTGCGGAGAGAATCCGGGGAAGCCGGCTGAAGCCAGGATGCCCGCTGAACTCTTAAACCCTGCCCCTGGCTGGCTGTGGAGGACAAGGACCCTGATCTCCATCTCCCACATCTCCTTTTCCTTCTCAGCTGGTTGGCAGGTCCTGGAAGGATCTGACTTTGAGTTTTGGTTCCATCAGTAATGCACAGCCTGTTTCCCCATTTAATTTAGTTTAATTATTTTTCGTACCGGGATTGAATCCAGGGCCATTCTACCTCTGAGCTACACCTCCAGCCCTTTTTAAATTTTTATTTTGAAACAGAGTCTCGCTAAGTTGCTGAGGCTGGCCTTGAATCTACAATCCTCCTGTCTCAGCCTACCAAATACTGGAGAATGTGACTGCCAGAGGCAGGTTAACATTTGCCTTGGAAAGGTCTGAGGGTCGTGGAAAGCTGGGATTGGACTGTTGAACTCGCTAAAAGCAGTCTGTTCCTCCAAGGTAAATGTCCCTGTGTTTCTTGCCGGCACCAGCTCCCGAATATACCACTTGTCAAACATTGTCTTGAGGATCAAGGATTCTGTTTTATGCTAACCGTTATTTCAAGGCCTTTCTGCAGGTTCTGTGCAGTTCACCTGTTAACCATTACCCCCAAGACTCTCTGCGCGTTACCCAGTTAACCATGACCTCAAAGTCTCCCTGCACATTTACTAGTTAACATTACCTCCAGGACTCTGTGTGTACACAGCAGTGTCCAAACCGTAAACTTCCCGTTTAGGATGACAATAAAAGCTGTGGACAAGTGTCCAGTGGGGCCATCACCTAGGAGTGAGGTCCCTTGGCCTGCCCCTTTCCATGTGCTTGCCAGGTCTGGGTCATTCTTTCCTCTCAGGTACGCTGGACATTACCGACAAATGGCGCCCGAATGGGAACCCTTGGAATGGGGACGGGGAAAAGAAGCTAAGGAAACTGAGGATAACCTAAAGTGGTTGGGAGCTCCACATCGGATCCCTAAGTAGAGAGGGATTCGCCTGTCTTTGGGACTTAGAAGGTTAGGGTAACAATGGGGCGAACTTTATCAGCAGAGCAGAGGGAGTATCTAAGAATACTCCGACACAAGCCAGGTGTGGTGGCGCACGCTTGTAATCCCCCGGCAGAGACCGGAGGATCCGGGTTTGCGGCCAGCCTCAGCTCTCTCTCTCTCTCTCTCTCTCCCTGTGTCTCTCTCTCTCCCTCTCTCTCTCTCTCTCTCTCTCTCTACCTAGTGAGGTCCTCTGCAACTTCGTGAGACCCGGTTTCAAAATAAAGTATAAAAAAATTGGGCCGGGGGTGTAGCGTGGAGGTAGAACACCCCTGGGTTCAATCCCCGGTACTGCAAAAATAAATAAATAAATAAATAAAAGACTACTCCGACACCTCCTAAAAGTATCGGGTGCCACGGTCAGCGAGGATCAGCTGCTCTAATTATTACAAATAGTGTTAGACATAAATCCTTGGTTTCCAGAAAGAGACACCTTAGATATAGAAATATGGGATAAAGGAGGTAAGAACCTTAAAAGAGATCAGCATGCAGAAAAAAGGGTCCCAGTGCAAACTAGTGTAACCTGGGGCCCGGTCCATGGAGCTTCATTAGTGTTAAACTTGGATAATGATGAATTTTCTATTTACCCACAACTGCTACACATCCACTACCCTCTAATGCTTGGTGGGTGGCATTAGAGGGTAGACTGCCTCCTCCTCCTCCCATCCTCCTCCTCCTGTGGAGTCAGGATCCTGTTTGCCCATGGAGGAAAAGTTTCCTTTGCCACCTCCTCTGACTTGGCCATCTACCCCCCTCTTGCTTGTGGAAACTTCTGGAAGACCAGAGCCTGTAGTGCTGCCTGATTAGGAGAGGCTGCAATCACTGGAGAAATACAGGTATTCTCTGTCATCAGGGCTCAAAGGGCTAAATCTGAGACACGAATCTTTGGCCTTTCAGGTATTTAAAACAGAACATAACAAAAAACGACTTACAAAAAAAATTCTCAAAGCTATATCATTCAGCTAAAGATTAATGTCTTTTAATTGGAAAGGCCTTGCCACTTCTTGCTCATCCCCACTCAATATAATGTATGGCTTTTAAAATATAATGAGGGGGGCATGTCTCAGACTTTAGAAAATTAAAATCATGCTACTCCCCCTCCCCCCAAAAAACTTATACCTAGGGTACATGTTAAATTAGTGAAAGGCAAAACCTTTTTTTTTTTTTTTTGCGGTACGGGGGATTGAACGCGGGGGCGTTCTACCTCCGCGCTACGCCCCCGGCCCTATTTTTTATACTTTATTTTGAAACCGGGTCTCATGAAGTTGCGGAGGGCCTCACTAAGGAGAGAAAGAGAGAGAGAGAGAGAGAGAGACAGACAGACAGACAGGGAGAGAGAGAGCGAGAGAGCTGAGGCTGGCTGCGAACCCGGATCTTCCAGTCTCTGCCTCCCAAAGTACTGGGATTACAAGCGTGCGCCACCACACCCGGCTCAAGGCAAAACCTTAAAAAAAAAGAAAACTAGTTTTTGTCACCCAGCTTAGACCTAATGTAAATTAAAAAAATAGATGCATTCTACAAATTAAAAAAACCCAGAGATCTAAATATTTGGGTTTTCCTCCCTAACAAAAAAAAAAAAAATAAAATGGTGCTGTCTGATATAGAGTCTGCCTCACGGTGACAAGTGGCCACCTAATACTATTTGTTTTAGTGTCATTCATGATTGGTAGACTCTGCCCTGGACATTCCATGTTCGTGGCCTCTATTTTATAATCTATTATTCACTGGCATAAAACAGGTATCTATAATGGGTTGTAACAGGTAAAACGCGCCATTCAACATTGTTTGAAATCTTTTGCTGTCTTGAGTATACTGGCTATTATAAAAACAGATAATGAGCCAACGTATACTGGTAAACGATTCCAACTGGCATGCTACAGGAAATTCATACAACCCACAAAGACAAGGCATTATTAAACAAACTCATGGCATTCTTAAATCCATGTTATTAAAACAAAACAAAGGGGGAATACCAGGAGGTAGATATTCCCCATCAATAGAATAAATACTGTACTTATAACCTTAAAATTTTCAATTTATCAGGGGATAAACTCACAGCCACACAAAGACGTTGGCAAACAAAGGGATGTATACAGCCTGCTCCCCTAGTTTGGTGGAAAGATGTCATGGGGGACCATGGGAGGGGCCTGTACCCATTCGAACAGGATGGGGCATGAGGGCTGCAGGAGAGGGCGGGAAAGACATGAGTTTGGGTCTGGTCCCACGGGGAGCTCAGGAGTGTGACCTACATCCTTGAATTGGTCCTGCCTCAAGAAGGTCACCCCTGTAACTGTCCGCAGCCAAGAGTCCTAGCAACTGTGGACACCAGCACTGGCAGGTAGAGGGTGCCCAGCAGGGGCACCAACAGTGCCACCACCCCAGGGCCCCGCCTCTTACCATCACATCCCAGGGCTGCACAGGTGTCCCGTCCGTACTCATAAGGCAGGCCTGTGTCTCCAGGGCTGCGGCTTGCTGGGCCAACAGCTCCCAGCTGCCCTGGCCCACGTTCCAGGTGGGGTCAGCAGGGTCCAGGACCAGGGGCCTAGGAGTAGAGCGGTGGGCAGGGGAGTGGGTGGAAGAGCCATGGGGGGAAGGGTTGGGAGGGGCTTGGGTGTTGGGAAGAGCCGCAGGACCACAGGGCTGGCCCAGTCTCACCCAGCTCCATTCCGAAGGAGCCCCACTGGCTGCCATGGTCAGAAAGCCATGGGGTGGCCCCTTATTTTGGGAATTGGTATTTTATTGTGCTAATCAAACTGGCCCTGGTTTTCCTTGAGGCTCCTGTGGGCACCCCTCCTCATCAGAGTCCAGAGGCAAGCAAAATGAGGGGTGGGACTGAGGACTCAAACCCCACCCTGAGCCCTCCTGGATACACGGGGTGATGGTGAAGGGGAAGGTGGAGGCTGAAGACAGGTGTAGGGAAAGTGGGGGTCCACCTGGGTTTCCGGAGCTGGCTGAGAAGGTGCGCTCTCACAGCTGGGTCCTCGATGCTATAGCACTCTGTCCAGTAGACACAGAGCTGCTGGTGCTGCTGCACCAGCCCCAGGACAGTCCGGAGGCCTTGGGCCATGTTGAAACCATCCTCCCCGCAGCCCTGCTCCCAGGCGAAGATGGTCAGGAGCTCCAGGGCGTAGGCTGGGGGCAGAGAGGCAGGAGCGGGTTGTCCTTTGTTCTGAGCGGCAACCTGTCACCAAGGGCCAAACGAGGATCAGTGTGAGTGGGCACCATGCATGCTGAGCATGGCCCTATGCACTTGGGGAAGAGGAGGAATGTATGAAACAAAGCCACAGAAAGAAGGGGCCCCGCTGATGGCCTGGCTGGTACTCAACTTTTTTTTTTTGGCCGTGGTGGTACTGGGAGTTGAACCCAGGGGCATTCTATCTTCCAGCTACACCCCAAGTCCTATTTTATTTTTTATTTTGAAACAGTCATGCTAAGTCGTGGACGGCCTTGCTAAATTGCTGAGGCTGTCCTCCAACCTGCGATCCTCCTGTCTCAATCTCTCAAGTGCTGGGATTACAGGCGTACATCACCATGTCCAGCAGTACTCTTCATTTTACAAGAGGGGAAACTGAGGTCCAGAAGAGGGTAGTGACTTGTCCCAGGTCACACAGCGAGGCTGAGAGCTTAGACGTGGACTTGTCTGGTGTCTCCCTCAAGGAGTTGTGTAGGAATAGACGCTACAGCGTGTCCAACTTGGTTTCCCAACACCCATCCCGACAGTTAGTAACAATGGGTGCTGCATAGATTTTTGTTGAATATTTGGGTGCATAAATGCGAGTTGGTAATCCTAGGGTTTGGTAAGGGAGCCCCAAGGGATGCCCAGGATTTAGCACAACTTGCAAAGAAGAGGGTAGAAAAGCATTAGCAAAGGCCCGGAGGTGGGAAAGTTCAGGGAAATCATTGGGACTGAGGAAGGAGGAGAAACAGACGAGCTGGACAGGGACGGGGAACCCTGGCTACAGGAAACAAGGGCTTTGGACATGATGGAAAAAAGACATGATGACTTCCGGTCTGCGCCGGAAATGCGGAATGGAGGAGGCGGGTCTTCCGCTCGGGATGACCAATGACAAGCAAAGGAGGGAAATTGTCTGTGTAAGGAAGGAGCTGATTGGCTGGGGCAGTTGCCATGACAGCCCCGCTTCCTGGAAGGCGCAAGGGGCACTCACGTGGCGGTACCAGTGCTTCACCAGCAGGATCAGGTTCTTGAGCTTGACCGGGCGCGTGTTCACGAAGTTCCTGCGCAGCTCGGCGAAGCAGGCCGCGTGCTCGCCCTCCCGGCAGCCGCTGGCGAGGAGGGTCGAGTATACCTTGGGCTGAGGTTTGGCGCCAGGACCTGTGGAAATTTAAAAGCAATCTAAGTGTGCAGGTCTGCCTGAAGACGGCGGCGTTTACCAACGCCTCCGTGCACCAGAAATGCCATGAATTACATTCATCAGCGTAATCAATTTCAACATTTGTTGCATAACATTGCAATCAATCATATAATAGAACATCGGGTAACAATCAGAATTATTATTATTATTGTTGTTGTTGTTGTTATTTGTGGTGCTGGTGATTGAACCCAGAGTCATTCTACCTTTGAGCTACATCCCCAAGCCCTTTTTATTTTATGTATTTTTTAAAATTTGGAAATGGTCTCGCTAAGTTGCTGAGAGTCTCAATAAGTTGTTGAGGCTGGCCTTGAACCTGTGATCCTCCTGTCTCAGCCTCCCAAGTACTGGGATGACAGGCATGCACCATCATGCCCAGCTTTTTTTTTTGCATGTGCCCTGGTTCCCTGGGATCCCCATCTCTCTCCAAGGCACAGGTGGGCGCCCCTCACCCACGGCATCAAAGGCGGGCAGCAGGCTGACATCCATCCAGTTTCCTGGGGCGCTGGCCACCAGCTGGAACTGCAAAGCCTTAGGAGTGTCCTGCTCAGGAAACACGAGGCTCAGGCCCGGGACTGTGTCCTGCCACCAGGAGTCCAGCTGTGCCCGCATCTCCTTGAGGATCTCGGCCTGGCGGGGCCCCTGGTCCTTGAAGTCGGAGAAGCAGTTGAGGAAGAGGATAAGTTCAGCGTCACAGCCTCCCTTCAGGTCGGTGCCTCGGCCGAAGGAGCCGCCCTGCGGAGGGAAGACCAGCTCAGACCAGTGGCCCCGAGGAACCCCGAGTCAAACCAGGATGCCATCAACACACCCCATCTGCAGCCGGGAAACGACTCTCTTGCTGATGTAGGGTGCAGGGCCACCTCGACAGAGGCAGGAGGCGTAAGCCCCGGGACCTCTGAGTGTCAGGGGCTTGGCAGAGACACGGTTACATCTACTGCACCTGCCTCTGGTCCACGGCACCTGCGCAAAGGCAGACAGATGTGCAGCTGCTGATAACTGGGTTGGGGTGGAGGCGGGGCCGGGACAGAGCACGTTACCATCTGTAGCACCCACTGCTCATCTGAATTGAGGCCCCAGAGGTAGTGGGCCTGCAGATGTGCTCTATTGGCCTGTTTCAATCATCAATCAATCAATTCATTGGTTCACTGATTCATTGATCCATTTGTGCACCAAATGTATATATATATTTATTTATTTCCTTTTGTGATACTGAAGGGTGAACCCAGGAGCATGCTACCTCTGAGCTACACTCCCAGCCCTTTATTATTATTTTTTTTTATTTTGAAACAGGGTCTTGCTAAGTTGCTGCGATCAAACCTGCGATCCTCCTGTCTCAGCCTCCCAAGTGCTGGGATCACAGGCTTCAGACCCACCTTAATGACTCTGGAGGCCTTGTGCTCGCAGTTCTGCTGGAGGCAGCGAAGGATGCCATCGATGGCCCTTTTCACCAGCTCCTGGAACTGGGGGCTGGGCCTCAGGTGGTCCTGGATGAAGCGGTCCAGGTCCTTGCTTGCGATGTGAGACAGATCTGAGGCCATCTCCGGCACAGAGGCGGCGATACTGGCTGTCTTGGGGGGACCAGGAGCCGGACATGGGGGCCTCTGGCTTCCTGCTCTCAGACACTCTACATTGAGGCCCTGGCTGTCTTTGGGGGTCCCCTGGTCAGGGTCTTGTTGGACGGGGTGGTCCAAACCTGGGCATCCAGCACGCGGAAGGCCCTGGAAGGTCATTGAAGGAGCGAGTCACCAGGTGCAGAGGTCTCTGTGGTCACCCAGTCTTCCTCTCAGCCACCCCACCCTTTGTACAGTTGGGGAGACTGAGGCTCAGAGTGGGATAGTGGGAGACATGGTGGCTTTGTGCAGATTAGAAAAAGGATCCCAAGCCGGGCGTGGTGGCGCATGCTTGTAATCCCAGTACTTTGGGAGGCGGAGACCGGAGGATCCGGGTTCGCGGCCAGCCTCAGCTCCCGCATGCGCGTGTGCACGAGCATTCTCTCTCTCTCTCTCCCTCTCCCTCCCTCTCTCTCTCTCTCTCTCTCTCTGTCTCCCTCTTTTCCTGTCTCTCT
>PVJS01020926.1:12100-32181 GCA_004027185.1 Glis glis
AAAAAAAAAAAAAAAAAAAAAAAAAAAAAAAAGAAAGAAAGAAAGAAAGAAAGAAAGAGAAAAAAAAGAAAAGAAAAAGGATCCCAGCCGGGCGTGGTGATGCACGCTTGTAATCCCAGTACTTTGGGAGGCGGAGACTGGAGGATCCAGGTTCGTGGCCAGCCTCAGCTCTCTCTCTCTCTCTCTCCCTGTCTCTCTCTCTCTATCTAGTGAGGCCCTCTGCAACTTCATGAGTTCCGGTTTCAAAATAAGGTATAAAAAAATAGGGCCGAGGGTGTAGCACAGAGGTAGAACACCCCTGGGTTCAATCCCCGGCACCGCAATAAATAAATAAATAAATAAATAGATAGATAAATAAAAAGAAAAAAGGATCCCTTCTGGCAGGGGGAGGGTAAAGTGTGAGAAAGTGCCCCTTTGGGGGGCAGAGAAGCCTGGTAAGCAGGTGATACTGGAGCAGACAGATGAAGGTACTCCTTCCTCCCCACAGCCTCCCCCGCCCCATGCAAAAGCCAAGGGGCCTGGGACACCCCACACTCACCGGCCCCTCCCAGGGCTGCACAAGGTCCCCCGCCACCTGCAGAAAGCATGGCTGCTCATAGCAGGACTCGGCCTCCTGGGCCAGCACATCCCAGCGCCAGGCTGCCCCGCTGCCCACATCCCAGGTGGGGTCCGCTGGGTCCAGGATGACAGGCCTGCAGTGCAGCGACACAAGGTTCTAGTGACCAAGGAGGTCAAGATCAGGGACTCCGGAGTCGAGCTCTGGGTCAATCCCGGCTCCGCTCTTCCCAGCTTTGTGACGTGGGGAAGATGACTTGTGTTCTCTGAGCCTAGATTTCTCCTTCGCAAAATGAGGATAACAATGTCTATGCTGATGGGTGTTGTAGAGGTTAACTTGGAGCATTGGTCCTGAACTCTGGCTGCATGATAGAATCACAAGATACCAGGACTCACTCTGGGGACTCTGAATTATATCATGTGATTTAGCAATTTTATTCCTTGGTTCTATATCCCTGTATGCATATGCATAAAAACACATACAAGACTGTTATAACAGCCCTATTTGTGATAGCTCCCAACTGGAAGCAACCTAAATATCTATCATTGATAGAATGGAAATCATTCCATGATAAATCCACCCAAGGAACACTATGTAGCAACGAAAAAGAATGAACAACTACACACAACTATATAGATGGATCTCAAAGACTTAATGCTGAGAAAGAGAAGCCAGACACAAATGGACATGCTGAATGGTTCCATTTAAATAAGATTTAAAAAGAGGCAAAACTCTAATAACAAAAGTCAGAATAGGGTTACCTTTGGGGCATCACTGACTGGGAGGGCCCATTGGTGTGCTGGAAATATTCTATGCTATTTTGCAGATATTAATAGAAAGTCATCAAGATGTGCATGCTATATATTAGTAAAACATTCACACATGACATATGTGGCCTGAGCATTGCTATTAATTTTAACTCTCCAGGTGATTCTAAGGTGCCCGATGCCAAACTTCATCACTGTTCATCATCTCAGCCTGATCCCTACCTCATCGCTGTTCATCACCTTGGCCCGAGCCCTACCTTGTCACTGTTCATCAGCTCAGCCCGAGGCCTACCTCATTGTTGTTCATCAGCTCGGCCTGAACCCTACCTCATTGTTGTTCATTAGCTCAGCCCAAGTCCTACCTCATCGCTGTTCATCAGTTCAGTCTGAGCCCTACCTCATCAGTGTTCATCAGCTCGGCCTGAGCCCTATGTTGTGGCTATTCACCAGCTCGGCCCGAGCCCTACCTCGTCACTTTTCATCAGCTTGGCCCGAGCCCTACCTCATCGCTGTTCATCAGTTCGGCCCGAGCCCTACCTCATCATTATACATCAGCTTGGCCCGAGCCCTACCTCGTCGCTATTTATCAGCTCAGCCCCAGCCCTACCTCATCACTGTTCATTAGCTCCCTATGGCCTGGGGACAGGAGAGTGGGTGTGGGCATTAGAAAGTACCTGGGTCCCTCAATCTTCTTATGTAAGAACTCCCTAATGGCAGGGTCCTCGAAGCTGTAGTTGATGGTCCAGAAAATGCACAGGTTCTGGTACTGTTGGATCAAGCCCAGGACAGTGCGGAGGCCTTGAGCCAGGCTGAAGGCCTCCTCTCCGCAGCCCTGCTCCCAGGCAAAGATGGTCAGCAGCTCCAGGGCGTAGACTGGAGGCAGCTCCTCCCTCTTGGCCTCCTCTGGACACACCTACAAGAGGGCAGGAGGGGTCAGCAAGATGGCAGGAGAGAGCTTGCTCTCTGTACAACTGCGCTGACCATCTTGGGTTCGAAGCTGGGGACCCCCCCAGCCTGGCTGGGATAAGATGCTGTGCTCATACCTGTTTCAGGGGAACCTGACATTTCTCACATGTCCCCACTGCCGGTGGCTTCAGCAAAGTGGTGGGCTCACAGTCCGGGGGAGTGGTAGAGGAGCTCAAGCCCCAGAAGGCAGAGGACAGAGAGGAGGCAGGGAGACTTGAAACCACTATCTATCCCCCAGAGAAAGGGGGGCACACCCTGTCAGATGGCTGATTGGAGAAGATGGGGCAGTTGTACCCAAGCAGAAGGGTGCCAGGTCGTCCTCTCCTCTGGAATGGGAGCGGGGCAGCCGATCAGGGCTCTTTCCCTCCCTCTAGCCCCCGTTCCCCATCCACAGACAGAATTTCTGTTTCTGCACCATATACTCAGCTCCATGCAGTGGAGTGGTGAACTCCACGCCATGGCAAGAGTCTCAGCCTCTGGGCTGGCAGGGAAGGGGCACTTTGGTTCTCTAGGTGACCTGCTGGCTAGAGGTCCCAGCGTCCCTGCTTACTCTGCCCACCCCCTGTCTGTGTGCCCAACAAACAAGCCCAGGCACCATGTGTGCCCAGCTAGATCATGCTAGGACCCTTCTAGCACCCGGGCCACCTGACTCCATAGTTTGCCCTTTTAATAATTACCATTTCCTGCCCCTAGAGAATCTTATTAATATGGGAAGAACCAGAGAAAGACAGACTCATATACTCCTTTATATAACTGGAGGAAAAAAGAGGCCCAGAGAAGGTGAGACACTAGCCCAGAGTCACACAGCAAGTCAGTGCCAGAGTCAGAATTGGAATTCAGGATTCCACATACCCAGACCTGCCTCTGATGCATGGTCCAATGACAGGACCAATCTCTGCACCCCAAGATTTGAGGGGAGCTTGTTTTCTCATCTCCAAGCACAGGCTGGGCACACCTTCCTGAATGCACAAGACTCTATCAATGAACAGGAACAGCACAAAATACAAAAAGCAAAATGTTTGGGAGACAACATGGGAGAATCATTTTAGGATAGGGAAAGACTTCTTAAGGGACACAAGGAACAAATCATTGGAGGAAAAGATTAAAATATATGATTACATTAAATTCAAATACTTTCACTGACAAATGACCTTTAAACAAAGCAAATGTATAAGCCACAGACTGGTAGAATACATTTGCATTATATCAAGTCAATAAGAATTAGCCTCCACAATATATAAAGAGCTCCAACAAATCAATAACAAGAAGAGAACTTAAAAAAAACGGACAAAGAACACAAATAGGCACTTCTCAGAAAAAGGCCATAAATGGCCACTAAACATAAGGAAATATTTTCACTATTATGAAGCACAAATCGAACAGTCCAATATCTGGAGCCAGGACCCTTGCAAGCAGCATCACCTGGCGGAACCAGTATTTCACCAGCAGGATCAGGTTCTTCAGTTTGACGGGGCGATTGTTCACAAAGTTCCTCCGCAGCTCCACAAAGCAGGCCGCGTGCTCGCCGCCCTGGCAGCCGCTGTTGAACAGGGTCACATAGACTTGAGGTTTGGGTTGGACTCCAGAGCTGAGCTGCCCTGTGGGCACAAAGAGCTGCGAGTTAGGAAGGATGCTGAGGACACAGGATGAGGGGCGCTGTGGGAACTGAGCTCAGCCTGGGGTACTGGGAGGGAGTGGGGCGAAGGTGAAGGTGGGGATCCGGCAGCCTGGGATTTGGGGGACTGGGAAGAGAGCCGGAGCTCCCCGGGGCAGGCAGGAAGAGCTCCACTTCAGAACAGTGGGATTGTCCCTCCCAAATGGCCGGGTCAGTCCCTACGGCCTGGCTGAAGCAAAGCAGGAGGATTCCAAGCCGATCAAGCAGAAAGATGCTTCCGGCTGAGTGAGCGGCACCAATCACCCTCCCGAGGCTGTCCCAGGCAGCGCTAAATGCCGCTGTGCCTCCCTAGGCCGGGTGTGGTGGCGCACGCTTGTAATCCCAGTACTAGGGAGGCTGAGACAGGAGGATCGCAGGTTCGTGGCCAGCCTCAGCTACTTAGTGAGGCCTCCGCAACTTAGTGAGACCCGGTTTCAAAATAAAGAATAAAAAAAAAATAGGGCTGGGGGTGTAGCTTGGAGGTAGAATGCCCCTGGGTTCAATCCCCAGTACCGCAAAAAATAATAAAATAAATGCCACTGTGTCTCCCTTTAACTAAATGGAGCTACGGGGGGGGGGGGAAATGTCATGTTGGTGAAACTCAAGGCCAGGGGCTGGATCCCTTGCAGAAGTGGTTGTGTGTGTGTGTGTGTGTGTGTGTGTGTGTGCATGCGCGCGGTACTGGGAATTGAGCCCAGGGACATTCTACCTCCAAAATACACCCCAGCCTTTTTAATTTTGAAACAGGGTCCCACTAGGTTGATGAGAATCTCACTACTTGCTGAGGCTGGCCTCGAACCTGCGATTCTCCTGTCTCAGCCTCCCAAATACTGGGATGACAGGCCCGTGCTAGGCACTTTTCTAAGTTCATCACGTGTATTAACCCATTTAATATTTCCAAAAACTCCATAAGAGCAAGTCTTGTTATTATTATGAGCCTCATCTTACAACTGACGACACAGAGGCACATTTTCATATTAGGTCAAGCATAGGTGCGTGATAAAAAAGAACGCCAAAGTCACCTTAATGTTTTCAAGACAAAAGACAAGATTTTGCACATTCTGATCTTGTCCCCAGACCCCTGATGCCAGCCGTATGTCCATTCACCTTTGCCCTTTGGGGGATGGCTAACGGAGGCCAAGATAGGGCCAGGCGTGGTGGTGCACGCCTGTAATCCCAGTACTTGGGAGGCTGAAATAGGAGAATCACAGGTTCAAAGACAGCCTCAGCAACTTAGCGAGGCCCTCAGCAACTTAGCGAGACCCTGTTTCAAAATAAAGAATACAATAAAATAGGGTTGGGAGTGTAACTTGGAGGTAGAATGCCCCTGAGTTCAATCCCCAATACCAAGAAAAAGAAAAAAAAAAAAAAAAAGGAGACCAAGACACCAGAACCCCAGATCCAGCAGAACCAGGTCTTCCTGGTCCCTATCTCGTCCAAGTCCAGTTTGTTTAGTCAGGAAACGGAGGCCCAGAGAGGGCTACAGGCTTATCCAAGTCACACAGCAAGTGGATGCAGGGGCAGAACTAGGTGAGCCGTCCTGCTCCCAGTGGTCCTACCCCAACCCTGGAACGGGCCGGGGGCTCACCCAGGGCGTCAAAGGCTGGCACCAGGCGGACGTCCATCCAGTTCTCCAGGTCCACGGATGCCAGTCGGAACTGCAGCTCCCCGGCCTTGTTTTGCTCAGGGAGCTGAAGGCTCAGAGCAGGGACTGGGTCCCGCCGCCACCAGGCATCCAGCAGCGCGCGCATGTCGTCCAGGACCTCTGCACGGTGGGTCCCCTGGTCCTCATACCTCTCGAAGCGGTCCAGGAAGATGACAAGCTCAGCATCACAGCCCCCCCTGAGAGCTGTGCCCCGGCCGTAGGAGCCTCCCTGGAGGAAAAAATAGCAGAATTCTGCTCTCTCCAGTGCAGTTGCCCACGAGGCCTGGCAGCGGCTGGGCTGGGTGGGGACTGTGGACACACAACCTTAGGCTGAAGCCTCCCTCGAGGGCTGTCACCTGACACAGGCAGTCCCCACCTGGGCGGCCGCTCACCTTGACTGTTTTCAGCACCCGAGGCCCTGGCGGGGCTGCGCCTCTGCGGACCCCGTGCTCCCGGAGGGCGGCGACCAGGGCGCCCAGCGCGCGCTTCACGGCCCCCACGAACTCAGGCGGCGGCTTCAGGCTGCGGGCCACCAGCTTGTCCAGCGCGGCGGCGGGAGTGCGGTACACGTCCATGCCGCGGCCCTGCGAGGCGAGGCGGGAAGGGCTCTGGCTTCCTTTCCCTGGCGGGAGGGTTCTCCGCAGGGCGCTCGGGGTCCCGGCGAGGAAGGACCCGGGCAGCTGAGCCGCCTCCCGGCCCGGCTCCTCCCAGCCGGCCCGCCTTCCCTGATTTCGGTTTCATTTCTTCGTCTTCCTCCTCCTTCTCTCCACTCTCGGTTTCATTTCCTCCTCCTCCTCTTCCTTCTCCTCCTCCTCTTCCTCTTCCTCTTCCTCCTCCTTTCTCCTCCTCCTCCTCCCCTTCTTCTTCCTCCTCCTCCCCTTCTTTCTCCTCCTCCTCCTCTTTCTCCTCCTCCTCCTCCCCCTTCCTCCTCTTCCTCCTCCCCCTTCTTCCTCCTCCTCCTTCTCCCCTTCTTCCTCCCCCTCCTCCCCTTCTTCCTCCTCCTCCTCTTCTTTCTCCTCCTCCTACCCCTTCTTTCTCCTCCTCCTCCTCCCCCTTCTTCCTCCTCCTCCTTCTCCTCCTCCCTCCTTTCTCCTCCTCCTCCTCCTTCCCCTTCTCTCTCTTCCTCCTTTTCCGTTCCTTCCTGCAGCCTTGGGCGCTTGCAGTTGATTTTAGAAGAGGCCACTTCATTCCTGAACACTTTCTTTGACGGGATTCGGCCTCCCTGGCATCCATGGGAGCCGGGATGATGAGGCTCCTCCTCTCTCTTACAAATTTCTCACTAGTTCCCCAGTGATGGAGGCAGCGCATTGCCTACCCCACGTGTCAGTGTCAGTCCACCTGAAACGACGCAGGAATGTGTTCCGCCCTCAGCCAGGGGGGTCTGCCACCGGAAGTCAGTGAGAAAGGCAGGTAGAAGTAAGTCCACCCTAATTCCTGCTGTGCAGCCCCAGGTGAGACGCTGAGCTTCTCTGGGCCTGGGTTTTCTTATCTGTCAAATGGAGGTAATGCAAGGCAGGAGCTGTGGATGTTAAGAAGGCAAGGGTTGCCGGGTGTGGTGGCACACTCCTGTTATCCCAGTACATGGGAGGCTGAGACAGGAGGATCACAGGTTCGAGGACAGCTTCAGTGAATAGTGAGACTCTCATCAACCTAGCGAGACCCTGTTTCTAAATAAAAATAAAATAGGGCTGGGGTGTATCTTGGAGGTAGAATGCTCCTGGGTTCAGTCCCCAGTACTGCAAAAAAAAAAAAATAATAAAGTACAATTCCAGGCTGTGCACAGGCCAGCGCTGGTTTCCCCCTCCCATGGCGTGTGCAGTAATGACAGCCCAGAGACCTTGGTCCAGACTGTAGCTTTATAGAACCTGACATCCACACATCCACAGGCTGGCTAACCCAGGAGTGTGTGTGGGTGTGAGATCAACCACTCTAAATGAATGTGGGTCTCGCCGAGTGAGTGTGATGTCAGAGTGCCCCCTCCTGAAGAGCATGGTGCTTGAGGGAGCACAGTTTGATGGAGTTGGTAATGTCTACATCAGCGGTCTGTCTCAGCTATTGTGTACCCTGATTTTTGTTCAGATGCACTCTGTGAGAGCCCACGGCAGGCTCCTGAGGGTCACACTGAGATGTGGGTGCAGATTGGCAGGCTCTGAAGGGGCCCCGAGGTCACCGAAGCTGGGGAAGGAGGCTGTGGGTTCCCTGGTCAGCCCAGTGCTGGGGTGAGGTACAGTGGCCCGTGGTTGCCGACAGAGGTGCCACGGGGGAATGGGCTTGGCGGGAGGGCTTTCCCCAAAAGGATAGATTGCAGTTCTAACCCCCAGGACTTCAGAAGGTGGCCTTATTTGGAAACAGGGTCTTTACAGAAGTAACTAAGGTAAAATAAAGTCATCAGAGTGGGTCCGAGTCGGAAACAACTGGTGTCCTTATAAGAAAGAGAAACTTGGACACAGATCCATGCACACAGGGAGGTCACATGAAGACAGAGGCAGAGCTGGGTGCTGTGTCTAGAAGCCAGAGGCTTGGGACAGATTCCCTCAGCCCTCAGAAGGGACCTGCTGACACTGGGCCTTGGTTTCTAACCCTGCAACTGTGTGACAGACATATCTGCTGTTTAAATCTCACACTTTGTTACTTTGTTGCACACCTAGTGGTTTACTTTGTTACTTTGTCGCACACCTAGTGGTCAGCTTTGTTACTTTGTTGCGACCTAGTAGTTCAATTTGATAGTTTGTTGCACTCCCAGTGTTTTTTTTTGCTTTGTTACTTTGTTGTGCACCCAGTGGCTCACTTTGTTGCACACCCCTAGCCCACTTTACTTTGTTGCACACTTAGTGGTTTACTTTGTCACAGAGCCCTGGGAAGTTACTGCACCACCCCCCAAATCTCTAGCTGTCTGACCCTTCCCCTTGCCTCCCGCCAGCCATTTCTTGCTGAATTTCTTTTCATTTCCTAAATGTGTCCCGCTTTGGTGCGGCTCCGGGCCTTTGCACGGCCTCTCCCTCTGGCAAGGACGCCCTTCCTCATCCTCACTCCCCACGGCTCCTGCATGTTCTGCCCTTGCTGAGAAGTCCCTTCCTCGGGGACTCTGCCCTGACCTCCAGGCTGGGTTGGCTGCCCCGTCTCCCTCCTGTGGGCTCCTGTCATCACATTTATTAGGCCTTATAGTTATTGAATAAGTTACTTGTTCAATAACTATAAGGAAAATAGAGCTCTACTTATTAGACTTCTAATAATAGTGCCTGCTGGGGATGGTGGTGCACACTTGTCACCCCAGTGACTCAGCAGGCTGAGGCAGGAGGATAGCAGGTTCCAGGCCAGCCTGGGAAATATAGTATGATCCAGTCTCAAACTAAAAAATGAAAAGGGCTGGGGATACAGCACAGTGTAGGACGCCCTTGGGTTCAATCCCCAGTACTACAAGTAAATAAAATAAGATAAAATAAAATAAAATAAAATAATAAAATAAAATAAAATAAAATACAGCACCTGCCTCCCCATTTCATTGGCCCCGAGGACTCTCTTGCTCACCTTTGCATCCTCAGTGTTGGGTCAAGAGCGTGCCCAGAGCTGGCCCTTGATAAACAGTTTTTAAATAATCTTTTATTTTTTTCTTTTTTAGTACTGGGGGTTGAACCCACGGGTGTTTTACCTTCAGACTACACCCCCAGCCCTTTTTATTTATTTATTTATTTTTATTTATTTATTTACTTTTTTTTGTGGTACCGGGGATTGAACGCAGGGGCGTTCTACCTCCGTGCTACATCCCCGGCCCTATTTTTTATGCTTTATTTTTTTGAAACCGGGTCTCACGAAGTTGCAGAGGGCCTCACTAGAGAGAGAGAGAGAGAGAGAGAGAGAGAGAGGAGAGAGAGCGCGAGCACATGCGCATGCGCACGCTGAGGCTGGCCGCGAACCCGGATTCTCCGGTCTCCGCCTCCCAAAGTACTGGGATTACAAGTGTGCGCCACCACGCCCGGCTTTATTTTTTATTTTTGAAACAGGGTCTCACCAAATTTCTGAGGCTGGCCTCAAACCTGTGATCCTCCTGTCTCAGCCTCCCAAGTACCAGGATTTCAGGTGTGTACCACCATGGCCAGCTTAAATTATCTTAACAAGGAACTGGCATATATCCATCACCCACTCTCTCGCCAAATCCCCTCCAGAGCCCTAAGAGCCATATTTGCACCCCCATTTGACAGAGGGGCTCCTGCCTCACCAGGAAGGGACTTGTCCCTGGCCAGGGCACCCAGCAAAATTTAGCAGCAGGATCAGAGCCCAACAGCCTGGCTGCAGGTCTGCCCCCCCTAACTGTGGGAAGGTGTGTGTGTATGTGTGTGTGTGTGTGTGTGTGTGTGTGTTACTAGGGATTGAACCCAGGAGCATTCTACCACTGAGCTCCACCCTAGCCCTATTTTATTATCATTTTATTTGGAAACAGGGTCTCACTGCATTGCAGAGGACCTCACTAAGTTGCTGAACTGGCCTTGAACCTGCGATCCTCCTATCTCAGCCTCCTAAGTACTGGGATTACAGGCATGCAGGTAGGTTTGGAGGGCATTACTGCTGCTGCTGCCTGGGGGAGGGGCCCTGGCATCTCGCTGATGGGTGAGGGGTGCGCAGGGAGGGGTTAGTGTGAGGAGGGGGCACCTGAGAGCTCGCCCAGGGGGTCAAAGGCAGCTTAGATCGAGATCAGCCCCTCGCTGAGCCCCTGAGCATGCAGGGTCCGCCAGGTGAACTTCATGTCCCAGCAACCTTCCGCTGTGCCCTGCTTTCTGCGTACAGAACCCCACCCTCAGCTCCACGGGCTAAACTTTAACTCTCCTCCATTGGTTTTGTTTCCTTTCTCTGAGGACTCAGACCTTCCCAGCTGGCGTGCACTGATTTTTTTTTCTTGGTACTGGGTATTAAACTCAGGGGCATTCTACCTCCGAGCCACATCCCAACCCTTTTTATTTTTTTTAAATAGGGTCTCACTAGGTTGCTGAGGGTCTTGCTGAGTTACTGAGGCTGTTTTCAAACCCGCGATCCTCCTGCCTCAGCCTCACTAGTACTGGGATTCCAAGTGCTCGCCACCACGCCCACTTTGATTTTCATACAACCGTTTTCCTCATTCTTACACACTTGCTCCTGTTTCCAAAACTCATGATTTTGTTCTTTCTTTGGTGGTGTGTGTGTGCACATGCACAGGTGCACATGTGTGTGTTTGTGTGTGTGTTACTGGGGATTGAACCCAGGGACATTCTACCTGTGAGCTACACCCCCAGATTTTTTTTTGTTTTTTATTTTTATTTGAAACAGGGTCTCACTAAGTTGCTGAGAGTCTTGCTAAGTTGCTGAGGCTGTCCTTGAATCTGTGATCCTCCTGCCTCAGCCTCCCAAGTACTGGGATTACAGGTGTGTGCCACCGTGTTCAATCATGATTGTGTTCTTGAACTAGCAACTCCAAATACTAATACCCCAGGGCTTTCTGCAGCCTTGGCACCACAGTTTGGGTCTTGATGACCCCCAAAGGCCCAAGTTAGAGGCTAGTCCTCGGCATGGTGCTATGGGGAGGTGGTGGGACTTTAAGAGGCGGGGCCCAGTGGGAGGTCTTTAAGTCCTGGGGGAATGTCCTGGAAGGGGAAGTAGGACCCCTGTCTCTTCCTCCTTCTCTCCTTCGCTCCCTGACCAGGAGGTGAGCCTTTCTGCTCCTCCATGGGCTTCCACCATGATGAGCTGCCTCCTCAGGCCCAAAGCAACAGAGCCAACCTGTCGAGGGCAGGAACCTCCACCACTGTGAGCCAAAACAACCCTTTTCTCTTTATCAGTTGAACATGTCAGCTATTTTGTTATAGAGACAGAAGCTAACATGGGATTGCCGGATTTGTACAAACTATCAGCTTAGCATAAAGAAACACTTCTAAACAATGTTTTTGGAAGAAAATTTGCTTTATTTCCTGTGATGGTGCAAACAATACCAATTTAGTGCAAAAAGTAATAAAATTAGAAAAGCATAAAGATCACATCTAGTTCTATAACCAATTGTTTTTAACCCTTGAAAACACATAAGTCTTCCAGGAACCAACCATTACCAAATGAAGTGATAGAAAATATATTAAGGATGGGCGTGGTGATACATGCCTGTAATCCTAGTAGTTGGGAGGCTGAGACAGGAGGATTGCAGGTTCAAGGACAGCCTCAGCAACTTAGTGAAGCTCTCAGCAATTTAACATGACCCTGTTTCCAAATTCAGAAAGAAAGAAAGAAGGAAGGAAGGAAGGAAGGAAGGAAGGAAGGAAGGAAGGAAGGGCTTGGGGGTGTATCAGAGGTATAATGCCCCTGGATTCAATCTCTAGTATCAAAAAAAGAAAGAAAGAAGGGGAAGGAGGGGCAGGAGGAGGAGGAGGAAGAAAGAAGGGGAAGGAGGGGGAGGAGAAGGAGGAGGAGGAGGAAGAGGAGGAGGAGGAGGAGGAAGAGGAGGAGGAGGAGGAGGAAGAGGAGGAGAAGGAGGAAGAGGAGGAGGAAGAGGAGGAGGAGGAGGAGGAGAAGGAGGAAGAGACGGAGGAGGAGGAGGAGGAGGGAGAAACGAAACTGAAATCTGGGGAGGCGCTCCCGCGGGAGGCGGCTGGCTACACGCGTCCTTCTGGCGCATCCTGGACCCGGAGCCCCGAGCACCCCGCGGAGAACCCGCCGAGGAAAGGAAGCCCGGGCCCTTCCCGCCTCGCCTCGCAGGGCCGCGGCATGGCCATGTACCGCACTCCCGCCGTACACGCTGGGGGCGTAGCTTGGAGGTAGAAAGCCCCTGGGTTCAATCCCAAATAAATAAATATAGCTTAAGGGTTTCTAAAGCCCAGGCATCCATAGCTCCTCTGGCAATCCTGGGCCAGATGTGGTGGTTGAAGTTAACTACAGCCTTCTGATCACATAGTGCACACCTGGAATCCCAGTGCTCAGGAGGCTGAGACAGGAGGATCAGAGGTTTGAGGCCAGCCTCCGCAATCTAGTGAGACTCTCAGAAACCTAGTGAGACCCTGATTCAAAACAAAAGCTAAAAAAAAAGTGCTGAGGGTGTAGCTCAGAGGTAGGATGCCCTGGGTTCAATCTCCTGTACCAGGACGAGGAGGAGGAGGAGGAGGAAGAGGAGGAGGAGGAGGAGAGGAAGAGGGGGAGGAGGAGAGGAGGAGGGGGAGGAGGAGGAGAGGAAGAGGAGAGGAGAACAGGAGGAGGAGATGGAAGAGGAGGAGGAGGAGAGGAGGAGGAGGAGGAGGAGGAGGAGGCTAAAAATTTTGAAACAGGGTCTCACTGTGTTGCTGAGGCTGGTCTCAAACCTGCAATCCTCCTGTCTCAGCCTCCCAAGTACTGGGATTACAGGCATGTGCCATCACACTTGGCTTGCGATGTCTTTTTAACTCACACAAAAAACAGGAAAAAGGAGGTTAGAACAAACAGGGCAAAAGGTGTGTGTGTGTGTGTGTGTGTGTGTGTGTTGCTGGGAATTGAACCCAGAGGCATTCTACCTCTGAGCTACAGTCTCTGCCCTTTTTATTTTTTAATTTGGAAGTAGGGTCTCACTAAGTTACTGAGGCTGGCCTCAAAGCTGAAATCCTCCTGTGTCAGCCTCCCAAGTACTGGGATTATAGGCATGAGCTGCCACGCCTGGCCACCAAAAGACTTCTTTAAACTCTTCTTTTGCATAGGTTTGAAAATCTTCATAGTAAAAGTCTTTTTTAAATTATTGATGCATCGTAATTATACATCATACTGAGGTAGAGAGTGATAGGAGTGTGCATGCACACAACTCACGGAGCTCTTCCCTCCAGATCCCACACTCATAGCAAGTCTTTTATTATTTATTTATTTATGTATTTATTTTTTGTGCTGCTGGGGATTGAACCCAGGGGCATTCTACCTCCAAGCTACACCCCAGCCCTATTTTTTATTTTCATTTTGAAACAAAGCCTCACTAGGTTGATGACAGTCTCACTGCTTGCTGAGGCTGTCCTCGAACCTGCGATCCTCCTGTCTCAGCCTCCCGAGTACTGGGATTACAGGTATGTGCCACCACGCCCAGCTATACAAAGTCTTTTAAGTCAATTAATATATAGGAAAAAGAGACTGAGAGTTTGGAGCCTGATTCCCCGGCTCTCGTCCCCTGATTTGGAAAAGGGACTCATGGGTAAACGGCGCCCCCGCGGGGTGTTAGTTCCCTCCTTGGAAAGGACAGAGTGATAATCACACCATCTTCCCGGGTTGTTTGGAAGAATAAATGAGATGGTTGTGTGAACCATAAAGAAGATGCCCCGGATGTAGCCTTCTGTCTCTTTCCACTTTGGCAGGAGCCCCCCAATGTGGGCGCTGGCAGTTAAGGGATGGCATGGTCACTGAGACAATTTGGGGTCCCAGTTGGGTTGGGGGCTGGCTCCAGAGGGTCCATCCTGGTTCCTGCCATTTACTGGTTGTGCAACTCATTTCCCTCTCTGAGCCTCCTCACCCTGTGTATTGGACAGGGTTCACTAGATTAACAGAATTCAAAGAATGAGTATATTTGAAAAAAAAAAAAGGATTTATCAGATGGGCTTACAGTTTGAAGCAATGTAGTCCCAAGTTCTGACTGCACGTGGAGGAGAGTCAGAGGAACCAGTAGTTGGTCGAACGGTCTAAGAGCTGGAGTCTTAGGATCGGAGCAACCACTAATTCAGTCCCAGTCCAAGACGTGAAGATCAGAAAGCTCTTCGGAGAAACGATGGTGAAGTTTCAGTTCGAAGGGCTGGAGGCTGAGAAGATCAAGAAGCTCTTCAGAGAAAGGCGAAGCTGGCGGCCGACGATCTCAGGCGAGAGCAGATGCGTTTTCCTCGGAAAGAGTCGCATGCGCTCTATGTGGCTTCTCCCTCTTTTATCTAAGTCCGCACCTATCAGAATCCTGCTGCCTACATTCAGGGCAGGGCTTTCTGATTAATCTGCTGTTACACACCCAAAGTCACATGATCTTGGGTGTGTCATGATCAGGTCAAGTTGACAACCTAGATTGACTATCACACCCTGGTATCTGCAGCCCTATGCAACCCCATGGGGTCACAGCACGCTGGGAGCACAATGGCAGGTGTCAGATGTCAGATGACAGGTGTCAAGATGTCAGGCACGGAAAGGCTCCCACCTTGTTGGAAAGTTTCCTTCCAACCTTCTCAGGCTGGAAGCTTTGCAGAAACGCTGGCCAGAAAGGGTTCAGAAACTCAGGGAATCGCACCACAGTTTTGTCCACATCCTGGGCAAAGGGCACAGACATATTTTGCAAACCAGAATTTGTTTTACCTGCTGTTTCCCTTTTTTTTTTTAAGTTAGTTGCCAACTTGCGATCCTCCTGTCTCAGCCTCCCAAGTACTGGGATTACAGACGTGAGTCACCACACCTGGCAGTACTCTTCATTTTACAGGAGGGTAAACTGAGGTCCAGAGGAGGGTAGTGACTTGTCCTAGGTCACACAGCCAGGCTGAGGGCTTAGACATGGACTTGTCTGGGTGTCTCCCTCAAGGAGTTGTATAGGAATAGACGCTGCAGCGTGTCTGACTTGGTTTCCCAACACCCATCCCGACAGTTAGCAGCAGTGGGTGCTCCACAGATGTCTGTCGAATACTTGGGTGCATAAATGCGAGTTGGTACTCCAAGTGTTTGGTAAGGGAGCCCCAAGGGATGCCCAGGATTTAGCACAACTTGCAAAGAAGAGGGTGGGGCAGCATAAGCAAAGGCCCGGAGGTGGGAAAGTTCAGGGAAATCATTGGGACTGAGGAAGGAGGAGAAACAGACGAGCCATACAAGGACGGGGAACCCCGGCTACAGGAAACAAGGGCTTTGAACATGATGGAAAAAAGACACGATGACTCTCGGAGTGTCTGAGAGCAGGGAGCAAGTGGCCCCCCTGTCTGGCTCCCAGTCCCCCCAGGACAGACAGTATCGCCGCCTCTGTGCCGGAGATGGCCTCAGATCTGTCTCACATCGCAAGCAAGGACATGGACCGCTTCATCCAGGACCACCTGAGGCCCAGCCCCCAGTTCCAGGAGCTGGTGAAAAGGGCCATCGATGGCATCCTTCGCTGCCTCCGGCAGAACTGCGAGCACAAGGCCTCCAGGGGCATTAAGGTGGGTCTGAAGCCTGTGATCCCAGCACTTGGGAGGCTGAGACAGGAGGATTGCAGGTTTGATCACAGTAACTTACCAAGACCCTCAGCAACTTAGCAAGACCCTGTTTCAAAATAAAACACAAAAAGAGCAGGGGTTATAGCTTGGAGGTAGAATGCCTCTGGGTTCAAACCTTACTAACACACACACACACACACACACACACACACACACAAATAAAAATAAACATTTGGTGCACAAATGAATCAATGAATCAGTGAGCCAATGAACTGATTGATTGATGATTGAAACAGGCCAATAGAGCACATCTGCAGGCCCACTACCTCTGGGGCCTCAATTCAGATGAGCAGTGGGTGCTACAGATGGTAACGTGCTCTGTCATGGCCCCGCCTCCACCCCACTGTATTTATCGCCGTCTGCCTTCGCGCAGGTGCCGTGGACCAGAGGCAGGTGCAGTAGATGTAACCGTGTCTCTGCCAAGCCCCTGACACTCAGAGGTCCCGGGGCTTACGCCTCCTGCCTCTGTCGAGGTGGCCCTGCACCCTACATCAGCAAGAGAGTCGTTTCCCGGCCGCAGATGGGGTGTGTTGATGGCATCCTGGTCTGACTCGGGGTTCCTCGGGGCCACTGGTCTGAGCTGGTCTTCCCTCCGCAGGGCGGCTCCTTCGGCCGAGGCACCGACCTGAAGGGAGGCTGTGACGCTGAACTTATCCTCTTCCTCAACTGCTTCTCTGACTTCAAGGACCAGGGGCCCCGCCAGGCCGAGATCCTCAAGGAGATGCGGGCACAGCTGGACTCCTGGTGGCAGGACACAGTCCCGGGC
The DNA here is from genome assembly GCA_004027185.1 of Glis glis. Classification (NCBI taxonomy): domain Eukaryota; kingdom Metazoa; phylum Chordata; class Mammalia; order Rodentia; family Gliridae; genus Glis; species Glis glis. Next base: position 28,624 of record PVJS01020926.1, read on the forward strand.
CTGAGCCTCGCGTTTCCTGAGCAGGACACTCCTAAGGCTTTGCAGTTCCAGCTGGTGGCCAGCGCCCCAGGAAACCGGATGGATGTTAGCCTGCTGCCCGCCTTTGATGCCGTGGGTGAGGGGCGCCCACCTGTGCCTTGGAGAGAGATGGGGATCCCAGGGGACCAGGGCACATGCAAAAAAAAAAAAAAAAAAGCTGGGCATGATGGTGCATGCCTGTCATCCCAGTACTTGGGAGTCTGAGACAGGAGGATCACAGGTTCAAGGCCAGCCTCAACAACTTATTGAGACTCTCAGCAACTTAGCGAGACCATTTCCAAATAAAAAATAAATAAAATAAAAAGGGCTGGGCACAGAAAGGAAAAGATGCTGTGATTGATTAGCAATGTCTGGCCTGGGCACACAAAGGAAAAGATGTAGCAAGGCATGGTGGCGTGCCCCTGTGTTCCCAGCGACTCGGAAGGCTGAGGCAGGAGGATTGCAAGTTTGGCAACTAGCAACTCCATGTCACAAAAATAATATATATCTATAAAGGGCTGGGGGTACAGCTCAATGCAGAGCACGTGCCTAGCATGTGTGAGGCCCTGGGTTCTGTCCCCAGTACTGAGAAAAAGAGAGGGATTTGTATTTGGAGTACTTGCAAAAGTTACACCCACTGTATACCCAAGGTGACCCTGGCACAGTTCTAACTGCAGAACATTTTCATTTCCCCAAAAGGAAGCCTGAGACCCATTAGCAGCCTCTCCCCATTCCTCCCCCCACCCCCACCGGCTGATTTAGTGGAAACCACTAAATCCTGCTGTGTCTATTGCAAACATTTCCCATAAATGTTGCATCGTGAGATATGCAACTTTTCTTTTTATAGTGGGGATTGAACCCGGAGGCATTCTACCTCTTGAGCTATACCCCCAGCCCTTTTTGATTTTTCATTTGGAAACAGGATTTCACAAAGTTGCTGAGGTCCCTGCGATCCTCCTGCCTCAGCCTCCCAAGTACTGGGATTGCAGGCTTGGGCCGCCATGCCTGGCTCCACATTACACCTGGAGGGTAGGTCCTGTACTGGGGATACACTGGCCCTAGGGCGGCTCTGGTGGCTGCATAGTCAAGGAGACTCCGGGAGAATTCCAGAGTTTCTGTTTCCCAATTCTGGGTTTCGGGTTTCGGTTTCCTGGCGGGTGGGGCTGAGGCTTAGAGCTTCACTTCCTCCAAGGCCAGGGGCGCAGCCCGGGGTGGGACTGACCCCGCTGCTGCTACTTACTGTCCATCTGGGCAGTGGCCGGCACGAGCAGCCATGGACAGCTGGGAGTCTTGGGTGTCCTCCGTGCCCGCCCCACAGTTGGGTGACTTCATCCAGAAGACCCTGAAACCCTACAAGGACTGTCAGAGGCAGATTGAGCAGAAGGTCTGCAGCATCTGCCGCATCCTGCTGGAAGATCAGGAATTTCCCCGGGTGGGGAGCGTGGCCAGGGTGAGTCGGGGGCTGGCGTCTGGGCTCTGGGAGGGCAGGGGATGGGGGTCTCGCCACCGGGTGCTGAGTGCCCACTGCATGCCAGGCCCTAAGCTGGATATCAGGGTGCCCCCCACCCCACCCCACCCCCAGGCAGATGGTGGGAGGCAGCATAGAGGCACAGGCCCTGCAGCCAGCTCTTCCCCTGCCTGGCTGTGTGACCCTGGGCAGGCTGCTTAACCTCTCTGTGCCTCAGTCTCTGAAGCTACAAAATGGGAGTCAGAAGGGTCCCCACTTTTTTTTTGTAGCACTGGGGATTGAACCCAGGGGCGTTCGGCCTCTGAGCTACACCCCCAGCCCTATTTTATTTTTATTTTTAAACAGAGTCTTGCTAGGTTGATGAGAGTCTCACTACTTGCTGAGGCTGTCCTCGAACCTGCAATCCTTCTGTCTCAGCCTCCCAAGTACTGGGATTACAAGCATATGCCACCACGCCCAGCTGGGTTCCCACTTTAGAGTATTGAAAGGCGCAGGCATAGAATGTTCTCGGCACAGGGGCTGCACATAGTTGGTGCTGAACAAATGCTCTGTGATCACTCACTATTACTGTTTCTATCCTCCCATACAACAGAGGAGTAAACTGAGGCCGGAGGAACTTAACAAAACTACCCAAGGTGGGGACAGGGGTGGCTCTCAGTTAGAAATGTTTGGTACTAGCCGGGCATGGTAGCACATGACATGCCTGTAATTCAAGTATTTGGGAAGCTGAGACAGGAGGATTGCAGGTTTTAGGACAGCCTCAGCAACATAGAAAGACCCTCAACAACTTAGCAAGTCCCTGTTTCCAAACAAAAAATAAGAAGGGCTGGGCGTGTAGCTCAGAGGTAGAATGCCCCTGGGTTTAATCCTCAGTACCACACACAACAACAACAATAATAATAATGATAATGATAATGATAATTATAATAATAATATTAAAATAAAAAGAAATATTTGGTACCGTGGGCACAAATCCCAGGACTGGGGCTGGAGATTCTGGAGGGCACCGGGAAGGTGCTGGGAGCAGAGGAGTAGGGGCGTCCCCATCCCCAGTGTCATTGTAATCGTCCATGTTCCATCGCTATAACGAAATACTGGACGCAGGCTGACTTTATAAAGAAAAGGGCTTTCTCTGGCTCAGGCTCCGAGGCTTAAAGTCCAAAGGGCGTGGCGTGGGCCCTCCCGGATGGCAGCGGTGGGAGCATGGGGGGCAGAAGGACCGCACCCCAAAACAGGGAGCCAGATCCAGCTACGCCGCTGCTGGGAATCTTTCCAAAGGGACTGAATCCGTGTTCACAGCAGCACAATTCACAATCGCCAAGTTACGGAGCCAGTCTAGGGGTCCATCAACAGATGAACGGATTACAAAATTGTGGGATATGCACAGGATGGAAGTCTACTCAGCAATCAAGAAGAACAAAATTATGTTATTTGCAGGAAAATGGATGGACCTGGAGAACATAATGCTAAGTGAGATCAGCCAGTCACAGAAAGCGGAGGGGAATATGTTCTCTCTCATATGGGGGAGCCAGGGAGTCATCGGGGTGCCAGAGGGGCTCCAGATAATGGAGAGAAACCCCAGTGGAGCCAGGGAGGTGCGAGGGGAAGGGGGGAGAGGGAGGATCGATGAAGGAATCACTTCCATCGACATTATGTGCAAATGTGAGAATACCAATGTCAGTCTCAGTACCCTGTATGGGGAGGGGGTTGGGGGGAGCCGGGGAAAGCCACCAGGCGCTGTGTGCATGTGTCACCATCACTGTGAACTGCGTTGTGATGTGAGACCATGATGCACCAATTAAAGCATATGTATACTATATATAAAAGTATATATATGTAAACATATACATATATATTTTATATATATAACAGGGAGCCAGAGAGGCGGGGGTGCACAGCCTCTGGAGGGCGCGCTCCCGCGAGGCCGCCTCTCACAGGTGCCTCACCTCCGCACCATCACCATGGATGGCCCGAGCCCCCCACGCGGGGACCCTGGGGACAAACCGCCCTCCTGCTCCTGTGCGGTCAGCGCCCCGGCTCCTGCGCTCACACACCCTGCAGCCCCAGGGTGG
>PVJS01020927.1:8865-21774 GCA_004027185.1 Glis glis
TTTGCGGTACCGGGGATTGAACCCAGGGGTGTTCTACCTCCGCGCTACACCCCCGGCCCTATTTTTTTATACTTTATTTTGAAACCGGGTCTCACGAAGTTGCGGAGGGCCTCACTAAGTAGAGAGAGAGAGAGAGAGAGAGAGAGAAAGAGAGAGAGACAGGGAGAGAGAGAGAGAGAGCTGAGGCTGGCTGCGAACCTGGATCCTCTGGTCTCTGCCTCCCAAAGTACTGGGATTACAAGCGTGCACCACCACGCCTGGCTCACAACCCACTTCTTGAAGATGCTTTCTGCAGATACAGCAACATCATTTACAATGCCCAGAAGTCTCCTCTTTGTTAGCTTAGAGCAACTCATTGGCAAAACCTTTCAGAAAGTTTCCAGGGAGAAATGATGGATTGTTTGCATTCAGCTTTAGCACTGGGATGCTCCTCTATTTCATAATTTACCTGCTTTAATAGAAGACGTGGCTCCTGAGCAGCCTAAAACATAACTCCATTATGCTGCCTGGAATGTTTTGTGTATGTTGCATTCTGGTGGATGAGAAACAACAATGGTTCCTGCTGAAATGAATTTAGAACTTGAACTGCATGTGGATCAGTAATCTGTGTTGAAGAGAGGGAGCAGCCAGCCACTGGGTTCTGGAGTCAGCGATAGTTTGACCTGTTCTGAGCTCAAACTTGTGCATGCTTTGGTTCCCAGTTTGCAGAGCTGGGGATGGAACCCAGGGCCCTGCGCATGCTAGGAAAGCACTCTACCACTGAGCTACACCCCCATCCCTTCTTTGCATTTTGAACCCTAACTTTGATAAGACCAGTTACTTACAGGTTGTTGGTGGTTGGCAGACAGTGATGCCACACTCACTAGCTTTTGTAGGTGTGGTTTTCAACAGAGGACAATTTTTGTCTTCCCTGTCCCCTTTTGTATTAGGAAATTGGAGAGGTGCCCCCCCTTCTGGACTCTGCCATGTCTTTCTCTAAACTGCAATCTTTTTCATTCTCCCCTCAACAATTAGGAAAATGAGTTTTATGATGAATTTGCTCTTAAATTACCTTCAAGGATGTTCTCATCCAGATTGTAATGTTAAATGTCTTCCAAAATATCAATTAAGTCCATGCAAAGTTTCAGTGCACTGAATGAAATAAGGAAAGTCCTCAGTATTTTCTTCCAGAGTTGGATGTTTACAGAATCTACTTTCTTTACACTGCACAGAACAAATCTCTTAGGCTCTGCTTGTGCTGTGCCGAAGTGTCACTTCTGATTTTTTATTTAAGCCTGAACCAACTATGGGTATCCTGCTGCGTCAACCATATAGTTCCTCTGATTCAATGCCAGACAGGTCCTCTCAATATAAAAGTCATGTCTCTGATCCACTGGCAGGCCACCCAAAGTGGTGTTTTTATATTTTGGAGTTGTTTTGTTGTGCAGTTCCAGCCTCTGGCTTCATAAGACATGAGTTTCATAACAACTGTAATTGTGAATTCCATTTTCTCATACCCAAAGGCCAAGGTTTTCTGGGATATCTTGCTTTCCCCAGTGAAATGGCTCCTTCTCTCCCTCAAATTGCTCCCTGACTCCCTTCCACCTGGTCCCTTTAGGTGAGGAATGTTTGGAAGCTCAGCTATAGAAGAATAACCTTCTTCTCAAGTAGAAAATAAGGCTAGCGTGTGCATAAAAGGAAAGCAGGGCTATTATGGTCAGATATAGAATGTCCCCTGAAGAGCTCAGGGTTGATATATTAAGTCATGAGGGTTGTAATCTCATCAGTAGATAAATCCATTGTAATGGATTCACTGGGTGGTAACCTAGGCCGGTTGGGTGTGGCTGGAGAAGGTGGGTCCCTGGGTGTGTGGCCTTAGGTACTGTGATTGTGTCTTTGAATCCCTTTGCTTGTTGGCTCTCTCTCTCTGGCTTCTGGCCTCCATGATGTGAGAGCAGAGCCTTGCTCTCTCTCTCTCTCTTCTTCCTGCTGCCATGCCCTGAGCTCCAGACCCTGGCCTTACATGGACTGAACCCAGAATCTCCAAAAAACTGTGAGCAAATAAATCTTCCTTCCTCTCAGGTATTTTGGATCATGGCAGTGAGGATGCTGACCCAGACAAGGGAAGATGGTATTTGCATTTGATGGAGATGATGGTGGTGGGATGGTAGTGGGGATTCTGCTGCTCTTAAGGGGAATACCTCATCTTTGTGGAGTGTTTACTAAGCACTGTACTTGGTATTAGGTGCTTTACATACACTATGTTACTGAATCCTCACTACAACTCCAAGTCACTGTCACCATTCTTGTTTTACAGATGAGGAAACTGAGAGAGGTTATGAATCAGCAGGGATTATAGATAATAAGAAGTAAAAGTTGTTCTGGATGTTAGTAGTAAAGGCGATATCTGATGGTGGTGATTGGTAGATTGATTCATCCAAAAAAAATTTGTTTTGTGTGGTACTGGGGATGAACCCAGGGGCATTCTACCTTTGAGCTACACCTCCAGCCCTATTTTATTTTTTATTTGAAAGCAGGGTCTCACTAAATTGCCGAGAGCCTCACTAAATTGTTGAGGCTGGCTTCGAACCTGCGATCCCCGTCTCAGCTCCCCAAGTACTGATTCATCAAGTTTTTATTGCAAACTATATACCACCTAAGTTGAGTAATGACTGTCATACTCTCCACAGACTGTTTTTTGTGTGTGGTACTGGAGATTGAATCTAGGGCTATTCTACCTCTGAGATCCCTTCCCCCCAGTCCTTTTAAATTTTTACTTTGAAACAGGGACTTGCTAAGTTGACGAAGTTGGCCTCGAATCTGTAATCATCCTGTCTCAGCCTCCCAAGTATTAGGATTACAGGTGTGTGCCGCCATGCCTGGCTCCAAGTTCATTCTCATTATGCCTGGAGTGATGATTGTTTTTGACATTTATAGAAAGCCTGCAGTAAATAGGACACCTCTGCTGACACCTAAATGAAAATTTGGCATATTGAAAGCTTGGTTACTGGAAAGTCTAAAAGACACAGTGCCTTGTAGGATATTGAACCAAGTGAGGGAGAAAGTCAATTTGCTTATTATTAGTATTTAATCTAGTTTTAAAATTAAAATTACCTGCCAGTTATAATAAAATATCTTAGATGTAATTAACATAAAAATGGAAAATTCTGAATCCCATTTATTAATTTTTATTAAGTTGGGATTGGATCTTTGTTTCTAAAAATATCCCATTAAAAAAAGGAACATAGTGAACTCTGTTTTACGTATAAATATGTCCCTATGAGTTTATCTTATGTCTGCTTTGAGTTGTTTAAGATGGATTTACGTACTCCTGAAATAACAGGATGAAGGGCACACTAAAATATAAGTGAGATAAAAGGGTATTCTATTTTTTATATGGGCACTAAACTAGTGGAACCCATGTTCTATAGAATGATAAAGAACAAATATTTAAATCTGTTTAAAAAGTCTATGTTGAGATTTATAAATGGCAGCTAAAGAAAACTGCCCTTTGATTTTGATATCAGGGAGGCTGTGCTTTCTTGGAGCTATTAATCACCATCATTTGTTGAGCAAGCACTATATGTAGGCACTACATTATGCAACTGTTTAAAATGTTACACACACACACACACACACACACACACACACACACACACACACAGACTTTTATACAAATTCCCTTGTCACTAGTGTGAACGGAGCTGAGAAGTGTTATAATCATAGAGCTTATACATGGTTTCTCTTAGTCTTTAATATAAAATGAAATAAAGAAATAAGTAGGTGTGCTTGATGTGATGGCACATGCCTGTATCCCAGTACTTGGGAGGCTGAGACAGGAGGATCACAGGCTCCAGGCCAACCTCAGCAATTTAGTGAGACCCTCAGCAATTTAGGGAGACCCTGTTTCAAAAGAAGAAAAATAAATAAATAAAAAGGGCTGGGGGTGTAGCTCAGAGGTAGAATGCCCCTGGGTTCAGTCTCCAGTACTACTACTACTACTACTACTACTACTACTGATGATGATGATGATGACTATGAAATAAAGAGATAAGCAGGCATACACATCAATATAGCTATAAGAATGCTCATTGCAGGGTTATGTTGAATAACTGAGAATCAGAAACAACCTAAATGTCCAACGATGGAGAATTTGTTCAAGGAGATGTAGAATGCAGTCAAATGACAATGTAGAAGACTAATGAAGACATGGAGAAATGCACACAAGCAACTTCCCGACAGTGTACACGCCGAGATTCTATGTTTTAAAAGTTGTCTGTGAGCATAGAAAACTGATTAGAAAAGACATATCCTAAATGTTAGCAATGACAACAATTAATGTTAACTGTAGTTATCTCTGGGTGGTAAAACAATGGGTGGTTTTATGGTCATATTTTCTTCTTATTTTTACTTGAAAAACATAAACATGTATTATGTTGGTAATTTTGTAAAAAATGGTAAAAGTTTCAAAAAAGAGAAGGAAGGAAGAGAAAGAAACAAGCTAGTTAAAAGCTTAAGGTAACATAAAGAGCCCAGGTAACATAAAAGTCCAACATAACCTGAAGAGATTAATGTTTGAAAAAATGGAGAACAATATTGTCTCCTGTGATTTAACCTTTCTTTCCTCCTGCCATTTCTTAGGTTTACTTTATTTTATTTTTGCAGACCGAGTTGTTTTGGACAGAGATTTAGGTTTGACTAGGCAACTAAGCCTTTTGGTTTGCTCTGTGTTGTATGTCTCTTAACCCAAACATCGCTCTGCGCTGGGCGTATCTGAGCACTTTATGTACGCTTGCATTTCAACGGTCACTGCAGGCAGATGCTTCAGTGCCAGGCACCATTTCTAAAACCTGTTCACAGTTTATGAACTTGCCACACCACTCCCAGAGTACAAGTGAAATACAGAAGAAACACCAAACAATCATGGTGATGGGGATAATTACATCACACACAAAAATAAAACTATAACTATTTTACCTGAACCTTGGAGAAACTTAATTTTGTTATAAAGGTGGGAAACTATGTGCTTTTAGCTGTAAATTATGTTGGAATTAAAACATGGAGGCGGCTATAATATCAACTTTTCTAATATTAATGTGCTAGGGTGATTGAAAATTATAATGTTGAAGTGGAATGTGATTAGAAAAGGAAAAGGTTTTCAGGGTGGGGGAGGCTCTGTGGGTGGAACCAGGATCAGCTGCATAATTTGCAGGCCCCAGTACAAAATGAAAATGCAGGGGCCCTTGATCAAGAATTATTAAGAATTCAAGATTGTGATAACAGGGAACTAAACTAAGTGCAGGGCCCTTCTAAGCTCAGGGTCCTGACTGGCTACCCAGGTTGCATATCCATGAAGCCAGTCTGTGTGGGGGTACCAGGTACCAGTCCTATCCTGTCTGCAGTTACACAACCAAGTCAATTAGGTCTGAGAAGCTGTATGTTTCTCATCCTTAAAGCCATGAGGATATTTTTTCAGAAACTACTTGGTTGCAAGTGACAGATATCCAACCCCTACTGGTAAAAGCAATAAAAGGGAGCTCTTTGGGGCTCAGGTAATAATTCAGGACTGGTGTTGGCTTTACTCTAGAGCAGAGATCAGTGAACTTTCTCTGAATAGCCAGATAGTAAATATTGTATCTGGTCTTTGTTGCACCTAGTCACATCTGTTGTTGTAGCACAAAAGTAGTCACAAACAAGATGTCAAGGAATGAGCATGGCTTTCTTTCTTGAAAACTTTATTTTTGACCCCAGTGCTTGGGTGGGTGAGACAGGAGTGTCCCAAGTTCGAGGTGAACCTCAGCAATTCAGTGAGACTCTGTTTCAAAATAAATAATTGAAGAAAAGTTCTGGGGATGTAGTACAGAGGTAGAGCACCTCTGGGTTCAATCCCTAGTACTATCACAAAACAAACACCCTCAAAACAAAAAAACACAACTTTATTTATGGACGAGATACATATGAGCTTAATATCATTTTCACGTGTCATGAAATATTACTTGCCTTTTGATTTTTTCCCAACTATATGAAAATGTAAAATCACACTTAGCTCTTGGGCCACACCAAAGCAGGTGGAATGTGGGTTTCACCTTTGGATGTTGTCTTGATGACCCGTGCTCCAGAGGCAGAAGGAAGTGCTAGGTATTGGTGCCTCTGTTTGTGTTTCTCCCATGGCTCTGTCCTCTTTTGCAGTGGATCTCATTCTTATCTACCGCAGACAGACTTCCTCCATGTGACCAGGTGGGTGGAGGTGAGGCTGGAGTAACATCACTCCAGTTTGGTTATCCCCGAGGAAAGACTGCATCTTCCATCACCCAGTGTCTACAGAACTCTCTGGTTGGATTCATTTGGCTCATGTGCTTATGATGGGTCAACACTGTGTATAAATGGATAGGATATTCTGATTGTCCAGTCCAAAGTCTCGTGGCCATCTGCCCCTGTAGCACTGGTAGAGAGCACATTCTATAAGTTTGCCATCCCCATTAGAACCACATGACTTAGGTGAGGGATCACTCTTGAGAGGTGTAAGGCAAGAGACGTAGTGTAGGGAGAAAGTGCAGCCATTATGGAGAACAATATGGTGGTTCCTCAAACATAAAATTACCATGTGATCTAGTAATTCCACCTCTGGGTATGTACTGAAAAGAATTGCAATTGCAAACAAAAGGGACTTCAGATAAATGAGGGGAGATACTAGTAGAATAGTGGAAAGGGATTTGGAGAGGGAGGTGGGGAGGTGAAAGGGGAGACTTAATGAAGGAAACAGTTCAAATAATGCTATGTTCATGTATGAAGTTATCAATATCAATTCCAATATTACGTATGTGGAGGGGGCAGGGTGGGATCTGGAGGGAAACACACGGGGTGCTGTTTGCGTGTGTGTTTCTATCACTCTGAACCTCATCATGATGGATAATTATAATACAAAAATATAGTAAAAAAGAATTGAAAGCAGGGACCCAGGCAGGTATTTATGCACTGATGTTCATAGCAGCATTATTTGCAACAGACAAAAGGTAGAAACAACCAAATGCCCATCAGTTGCTGAATGATCAGAGTGGGATCTTATTCAGCCTCAAAAAGGAAAGAAATTCTGACACATTCTACAACATGGACAAACCTTGAAGACATCATGCTACATGAAGGACAATATTGTTTGTGTACACTTGTGTGAGGAACCAGAGTAGTCAAATCCATAGGGTCAGAAAGTAGAATATTGATGTCCAGGAACTCAGGCGGGGGAGGAAGGGACGGAAGTTATTGTTAAACACATGCAGCTTCCTTTTGGGGTGATGGAAAAGTCCTGGGGACAGGTGCTGGTGACGGTTGCACAGTAGTGTGGATGTGCTTACTGCCACACAATTGCATACTTAAGAATGGCTATAGTGAGTTGGGCATGGGGGCGCATGCCTGTAATCCCAACACTTGGGAGGCTGAGACAGGAGGATCACAGGTCTGAGGCCAGCTTCAGCAATTTAGCAAGGCCTTCAGTAACTTAATAACACCCTGTCTCAAATAAATAAATAAATAAATAAATAAATAAATAAATAAGTAAAAAAGAACAGGGCTGGGTGTAGCTCAGAGGTAGAATGCACCCTCTGGGTTCAATCCCCAGTACCACACACACTCACACACAAAATAGAAATTTATAATAGTAGATCCTAGATTATATATATTTTATCACAATCAGAAAAAAATATAAAAAAGCCTGGTGTCATGGCACAGGCCTGTAATCAATCACAGTACTAAGGAGGCTGAAACAGGAGGATCACAGATTCAAGGCCAACCTCAGCAACTTAGCAAGACTGTTTCAAAACAAAAACTTTTAAAAAAGGGCTGGGGGTGTATCTTGGAGGTAGAATGAGCCTGGGTTCACTGCAGTGGAATCACACTGTCAGAGGACGCCTGTGATGTTCCGTGCTGTCCTGTGTTGTCTCTCGTGGTAGTGGAACACAGCAGGTTAAGCGTCATTCCAGAAACAGTCATACAGCAGAACCTCAGCTTTGTCACTTACGAGTTGCATGACCTCGGGTGGGTTACGGAGCTCACTCCCAGCTCCAAATAGGCCTAAGGGCAGACCCGGTGGGCACAGTTACAGCTACCAGAGCGAGAGAATTCCACGCCTGCGCCTCAGCAAGCCCGTTGTGAGTCGCGGCTATTCTTATGACTTCACCTGCTTGACGTATGCTAAATAATAAGGACAATTTATGGAGTTTCTCAATGAATTCCTGCCTCCTGGGCGATCGCTGAGGATGGACTCTGTGCAGCCATCCGTTGTCCCGGCTCTGCAGTCTTAATGTCTTCAGTTTGCTTTAGCCTCACTCCCCCATCATCTGCCTAATGGACTCAGACTTGCAAAGGATGAGTACTCCAGATCGGTGAGGTTGTCAGCCATCCTTGGCAGAGAGCCACGGTGTGGATGTCACCCAGCAGCCATCGCTGCACTGCCCGCTTCTGCCCCACGCTGCAGTCCGGCCCGGGAGCATCTGTGTGTACTCTGGGGCGCGCTTTGCGGTATGATTAAGCTAGAGGCCGCTTGGGGGTTGTTCAATTAGGGCAGGCACGTCTGCATTCCCACGTAAGAGGATGTTTCTTGTCTTGCTATGTAGTTCTGCAGAGTGTGTCTGAGTGTAGGGCTTCTTTGGAAGTCCACCAGGGATTGGTCCTCAGATCACCATCACAGCTCTTGGAACAGGAGCAGAAATGGGCCCTTTTTTGATAACTGACTAGTGTGAGTTAAAAAAGAAAACCTAATGTCATGATAGAGTAGCAATGTAGAAAAGGTCTTTTTTTTTATGGTAATGCTCTATGGTACTAGGGATTGAACCCAGGGACGGTCTTCCTCCAAGCTATACCCCAGCCCTATTTTATTTTTTATTTTGAGTCAGGGTCTCTCTAAGTTGCTGAAGCTGGTCTTAAATGTGGAAAATATGTTGATGTAAACTTGCCCATTAGGGATTTGAGCAGGTTTAGCTATTCTGAAGTTTACATTTGTGTTATCTATGAAGTATAGGTTATTAAGTAAATTAATCAGATAAATAAGATACTTTGAGTAAATGTTTAGCCTACATTTGAGAATTAACTCGGCCAGTTTCCAGGAATTCTCCCCAATCCTTTCTTCTAGTCGACTCCTCTCTTTCCACTCCCTTACCTCTATAATTCCCCACTCCCCAGTTTATTCTCTTCCATCTCTTTTATTTTATGCCTTTGTTCATTAGGCAAGAAAGCTTGATCCTCTCACCTCTCATGCCAACTAAGACATGAGACCCAGACAGGGCGCCCAGCCTGTGTAAACGCTGGGTCCCCGAGAGAAGTGAGGCATGTGAGAGATGACTGCAGGGATCAGAACTTGGTGTTACAGGGACACAGATTTGAGTCCCAGCTCTATCACTTGGTGGCTGTGTTAGTGGGAAAAAGTTCTTAATCTTTGTGAGCTTCAGGTTTTGTTCATTTTGTTTTGATTTTAGAGACAGGGGACAGGGCCTTGTTATGTTGCCTAGTGTATTGGTCAGGGTTCACTAGACTAACAGAATTCACAGAATGAGTAATGGAAAAAGGGATTTATCAGATCAGTTTACACTGTAGTCCCGAGTTCTGACTGCACATGGAGCATCAGAGGAACCAGTAGCTGGTCAAGCTGTCTAAGAGCTCTTCAGAGAAATGATGGTGAAGTTTCATTTCAAAGGCTGGAGGCCGACGATCTCAGACGAGAGCAGAAGATCAAGAAGCTCTTCAGAGAAACGGCGAAGTTGGAGGCCGACGATCTCAGACGAGAGCAGATGCATTTTCTTCGGAAAGAGTCGCGCATCCCTCTACGCGGCTTTCTCCTTCTTTTATCTAAGTCCTGCATCTATCAGAACCCTGCTGCCTACATTTAGGGCAGGACTTTCTGTTTAATCTGCTGTTACACACCCAAAGTCACATGATCTTGGGTGTGTCACGATCCAGTCAAGTTGACAAATTAGATTAACTATCACTCATAGGTTGGCCTGGAATTCTTGGGCTCAAGTGATCCTCCTGCCTCAGTCTCCTAAGTCACTGGGACTATAGAAGAGTACCAGCCAGCCTCAGATTTCTGATGTATAAGAATTCCAATTCCAGATGGGCATGGTAGCGCACACCTGTAATTCCAGTACTTGGGAGACTGAGTCAAGAGGATTGTAGGTTCAAGGCCAGCCTCAGCAACTTAGCAAGGTCCTGTTTCAAAAAAAAAAAGGAGGACTGGGGGTATAGCTCAGAGGTAGAATGCCCCTGGGTTCAATCCCCAGTATCCCCCACAGAATTCCAATTCCAGTATCTTCTTCATTCTCCAGGGGGATAGTGTAGGAATCAAATGAAATCATGTGTGTCTGTTAGGCATATATTTCTGGTTTCAAGGGTCAAAAGCAGAATCCAAGATAGCACAAGCCAAAAAGATGCTGTAAGGGCTCACGTAACTGAAAGGTCCAGGAGTGATTTCAAGGAAGCTGAATACAGGGAACTTAAGGTTATCAACACACTGCCTCTTTTTCCATCTCTAGATTTCTCTATTAGCTTCCTTCTCAAGAGGTCTCTGCAGCTTTACTTATTATCCAATAACCAGTAACCACCGTACAAAGAGTTCCAGTAAAACTGAAACCAGTCCTCACTAGCTCGGTCTGCGTTGTCCTGACCAAGGACCACAGTCAGGGAGATGGCGCACTTTGACAAGTCCAACCTGGGTCACATGATCACTGACCTAAACCATGAGACGTGTGTGTGTGTGTGTGTGTGTGTGTGTGTGTGTTGGGGAAGAGGGTGGTGGTAGGGAGCTATATCCCCAACCCTTTTTATTTTGAAGACAGGTTCTAAGTTTCCCAGCCTGGCCTCAAACTTGCATTCCTCCTGCTTCAGCCTCCTGAGTTGCTGGGATAGCAGGAGCGCACCACCGCGCCCAGCATGTTGTAATTGTTACTGTGAAAATGCTTAGAATGCAAGTAACAGTCAAGTTTCCCACTGCAATGGAGAGCATAGCGGTCAACTAGAAGGGCTTGGGGTTACCACTGAAGGCGCACTAGCAGAAACCGGAGGAGACCCTGAGTAAGAGAATCTGAAAATACCTCAAGGACTGTTGGCTTCTTACAAGTTCCTGAAGGAGTCATTGAATGATAGTGCACGGCGACAGTAAATTTCCCAGTAATGACCCTCTATGAAATATGTTCTTGCATAATATGGAGGGTCTCTGACTTTTTTAGAATTATTTTGACTTTCTAATTGAGTAGGCTACTCAATAAACTCATCCACTCCCTAAGAAAGCCAGATTTATGAAGGTGTCTTCTGTTTCTTTGGTGTCCCCTCCAGCATGGCGGAAGGAGCTCAGGAAATACCTGTTGATTGATCTCGGTGCAAAAAACAATTCATGCACATTTACAAATGAGTTTTGTGTTCTAATTAAAACTAGCCTTAACATCAGGTCAAGCACTTTGTTAGCTTTTTTTTTTTTCATTTCTGGACATATAATAGAAAAATAACTGCATTTATTTTCTTTTCAACTATTTTCCTGTTCATATTTTACTAATTTAGACTAGCCATGTCTTCATTATTACAGAGCAGTGTGGTTTTACGGTACATACACTCTTGAATTCTTATTCCTTTATTTTTACACTACTCAAAAGCTCTTTTCTTTCTTTCTTTCTTTCTTTTTTTTTTTTGGTACTGGGTATTGAAACGAGGGGGCATTCACCTCTGAGCTACATGCCCAAACCTTTTTATTTCGAAACAGCGTCTCGCTAAGTTGCTGAGGCTGTGAACCTGCGATCCTCCTGTCTCAGTCTTCCACGTACTGGGATCACAAGCATGCACCATCACACCTGGTCATTTTCTTATTTTTAAAAAAATGTGATTTTTTTTCCCAATCTTCCATTTTAAGCTCAGTTATATTTTAAGTGGATCATGATAAAGATAAATACTTGGCAAATAAACTCTTAAAGACACACACCTAAATTTCAGACATTATTTTGTTTATAGCCCGAAAAAATTCTATCAAATTCTCATTATTTATATTCCCATTATGTCCCTAAGACATTGGATCATGTAATATATTGGACTGATTGATATTTTTTCCCTTTTTTTCTATTAGTGCAGTAAGATCAGTATCTCAGCTTCTTAAAAATGTGCTTCAAGCCAGGCGTGGTGGCGCACGCTCGTAATCCCAGTACTTGGGAGGCTGAGACAGGAGGATCTGGGTTCGCGGCCAGCCTCAGCTACTTAGTGAGGCCCTCCGCAACCTGTTTCAAAATAAAGAATAAAAAATCGGGCTGGTGATGTAGCTCAGAGGTAGAATGCTCCTGGGTTCAATCCCCAATACAGAAAAAAAAATGTGCTTCAAGATCTATTCATTTAGGGAGATCATATGATAAACAGGATGTATAGGCAGTTTACCATCAAAATCCTTTATTTTTGCAGTGAACTTTTAATAAGTTCAATCCATTGTTTTTCATCCATCATGCCCTAAGGACTATGCTCTGCTTGATTTATAATGCCCAAGTTTATTATTTTCTTAAGTTATAATCAATACTTACAAGGTGCTCTGATTAATTAGGAAATATTTTATCACTTGATTTTCTATTAAAGAATCTGTAACCCATTTTTTTGCTGTGTATTTCCCTGGACCATGACCAGTATTTTGGGGGGGTTTCATTCTCTTTGGGTGCTTATACTTTCTCCTCCCCCCATCTGATGCTAATCCTTGAAATATTGCCTTGAAGTTGTCTTGTAACCAGCAGTTCCTACCACTATACTTATTGCATTTTATGGTGGAAGGGGTTCATCATAATGACCCATCAAACATTTGTTGGCTCAATTTGATCACCGGCGATAAAAATTTTAAGAGGTATCACAGAATCTAGAGCAGCTGGGCAAAGAACATATGAACTTTACATATACATATGCATTAAAGTGTTTATTTTTTAACCA
>PVJS01020927.1:21874-32278 GCA_004027185.1 Glis glis
GAGAGAGAGAGAGAGAGAGAGAGAGAGAGAGACAGAGAGAGACAGAGAGAGAGAGAGAGAGAGAGAGGAGAGAGGAGAGAGAGAGAGAGAGATAGATTGATCAATTGTGCACATGCGCGCTGAGGTTGGCCGCGAACCCGGATCCTCCGATCTCTGCCTCCCAAAGTACTGGGATTACAAGTGTGCACCACCACGCCCGGCAAAGGGTATTTTTTTAAATGAGGAAGTCAACCAGGCACAGGGGTGCACACCTGTGATTCCAGTACATGAGGGCTGAGACAGGAGGATTGCAGGTTCGAGAACTGCTTTAGCAACTTAGCAAGACCCTGTTTTAAAATTAATAAAATAAAAAATAAAAAAAGGGCTAGGGGTGTAGCTTGGAGGTAGGACACCCCTGGGTTTAATCTCCAGTACTAAAAATAAATGATAAATAAATAAATAAATAAATAAGTAAATAAAATAAGGAAGTCAATTTTCTTTAAGTCATACCAGGGTATAATTTATGATCTATACTGGAGATTGGGCAAAAGCTTAAATTAAAAAAAAAGTTTTTGGGCAAAAGTATCTCTGAAAAAGAGTAGAAAGAGAGAACACTTGGGTAAGTCTTTACTTCAAATCATGCTTTCAGGCACCATTTGAATGGCCAGGCTGGAGTGATGGTCCCTCGAATGTATACAAAGAATTTTTTCATTGAATTACAAAAATTTCTACAAAATATAAAGAGCTAACCATGATATTGTTATTTTAAAAATTACCATTTCTTTTTTTTAATATGTTTTTATTGGTGCATTGTAGTCTCACATCACAATGAGTATCAGTTTGGTGTTAACATACATGCACACAGCTCTTGGTGTCCCTCCCCCCAACCTCTCCCCCACATGTAGCACTGAGAGTGATGTTGGTATAATCTCATATGTACACACTGTTTATGATAGTAATTCAACAGATTCACTTCTTTCTTGCCCTTCCCCTTCTCTTGTACCCCTTCCCTTGCACCTCTGAGGGTTCTCTGTTGTCATTGGAGACCCTTTGTGTCCCCACTACTCCCTAGCTTGCGCATATTAATGAAAACATATGTCCCTTATTTTTTTGTGATTGGCTAATCTCACTTAACATAATGTTCTCCAGATCTTTCCATTTTCTTGCAAATGCTGTTATTTTGTTCTTCTTTATTGCTGAGTAGAAGTCCATTGTGTGTATTTCCCATAATTTTGTAATCCATTCATCTGTTGATGGACATCTAGGTTGGTTCCATAACTTGGCCACTGTGAATTGTGCTGCTATGAACATGGGTATGCATATATTACTGTAGTTTTCTAGTTTCAGTCCCTTTGGTATGATACCCAGTAGTGGTATAGCTGGATCATATGGTGGATCCATTCCCAGTTTTCTGAAGAATCTCCACACTGATCTCCATAGTGGTTGAACTAGTTTGCAATCCCATCAACAGTGTAGAAGAGTCCCAATTTCCCCACATCCTCACCAACATTTGTTGTTGTTTGACTTCTTAATGCTTGCCATTCTAATTGGGGTTAGATGAAATGTTAGAGTAGTTTTGATTTGCATCTCCCTGATTGCTAATGATGTTGACCATTTTTCCATGTATCTATTGGCCATTTGTATCTCTTCTTTCGTGAAGTGTCTATTCATTTCAGTTGCCCACTTCTTGATCGGATTGTTTGTTTTCTTAGTGTAAAGTCTTTTAAGTTCTTTGTATATCCTAGATATTAGACCTCTCTCCGAGGGATAGCTCGCAAAGATCTTCTCCCATTCCGTAGGCTGTCTCTTTAAGCTCTTGATGATATCCTTTGATGAGCAGAAGCTTTGTAGTTTAATGCTATCCCACTTATTAATTCTTGTTTTAATTTCCTGTGCTTTGGAGGTCTTGTTGAGGAAGTTTCTACCTGTGCCTATATGATGGAGTGTTGGACCTATGGCTTCTTCTAGTAATTTCAGTCTCTGGTCTAACTTCCAAGTCTTTGATCCATCTCGAGTTGACTCTTGTGCAGGGTGAGAGGTAAGGATTCAGCTCCATTTTCCTACAGGTAGATAGCCAGTTTTCCCAGCACCATTTGTTGAAAAAACTGTCCTTTCTTCAACGTATGTGTTTGGCACCTTTGTCGAAAATCAATTGGCTATAAGTTTGTGGACTTATTTCTGTATCTTCTATTCTGTTCCACTGGTCTATGTGTCTGTTATTGTGCCAATACCATGCTGATTTTATTACTATAGCTCTGTAGTATAATTTGAAGTCAGGAATTGTGATGCCTCCTGCATGGTTCTTATTGCTGAGAATTGCTTTGGCTATTCTGGGTCTTTTGTTTCTCCATATGAAATTAATGACTGATTTTTCTAGCTCTGAGAAAAATGATGTTGGTATTTTGATAGGGATTGCACTGACTCTGTAGATCATTTTTGGCAGGATGGCCATTTTAATAATATTTATTCTGCCTATCCAAGAGTAGGGGAGATCTTTCCATCTTCTAAGATCTTCTTCGATTTCTTTCTTCAGTGTTCTATAGTTTTCATTATAGAGGTCTTTTACCTCTTTATTTAAGTTTATTCCTAGGTATTTGATTGGTTTTGAAGTTATTATGAATGGAATTGTTTTCTGTATTTCTTTCTCAGTGGATTCATGGTTGGCATATATGAAAGTTACTGATTTTTTTAGGTTGATCTTGTATCCTGCTACTTTGCTGAATTTCTTAATCAGCTCTAGTAGACTTTTGGTTGAGTTCTCTGGGTCTTCTAGGTATAGGATCATATCATCTACAAATAAAGATAATTTAGTTCTTCTTTTACTATTTGAATTCCTTTGATATCCTTCTCTTGTCTTATTGCTTTGGCAAGAGTTTCAAGGACTATGTTGAAAAGTAGTGGTGATAGTGGGCATCCTTGTCTTGTTCCTGATTTTAAGGGGAATTCTGGCAATTTTCCCCCATTCAATATGATGTTGGCTTTGGGTTTCTTATATATTGACTTAATGATGTTGAGGTATGTTCCTTCTATTCCGATTAAAAATTACCATTTCTTCAACACCATCGTTCCCTTACCACCCAGGAAAAAGGAGGATACTGGTGGCTGAGAACGATGTGGACCATTTCTATATCTTTGTGTCATCTCTATCCACACTTAACCCCTTCCACATGGGAAGACTGAGATTAGAGAAACACCACGCTATGTGTTGGTGAAGAATGTAGCACTAAGTACTCTCCAGACAGTGATGTTACATTCTACATTGGGCAATTACATTATCGTTTTTATGGATGCCTAAAATGACCAGCTGGCTCTATTTTCTCAGGCAAGCAAATGGCCCATATCATAACAGTATGTAATACCTCCCCAGATAAGTCAGTTGTCTATATTGTGGGGAATGTCTTTACTGGTCATGCAGGCCATGAAGATAAAGAACGGACTGCTACAATCAATGCTATCTTAGCTTTATCTGGCGATATTATCTGGATATAATTCAGCTGCTCTTTATCGTCCCTAATGAGTAAGTTGACCACTCTCATTCTGGTAGGATCATTTTTGTACAACCTAGATCACACAGAGGATGTGAAGCTAACAGTGGATTGAGTGGAAATCTGTTCAGAAAACAGAAGAAAATAAAATCAAGGATTAGTTAAGAGGTTTTTGTTACTTAAGATAATCTATTTTTCTTGGTGATACTGGGGATGAAACCCAGGGGTATTTTACCTCTGAGCTTCACCCACAGCCCTATTTTATTTTTTACTTTGAAACAGGGTCTCACTAAGTTGATGAGGGCCTTGCTAAGTTGCGGAGGCTGGCCTCAAACCTATGATCCTCTCGTCTCAGCCTCCTGTAATACTGGGATTACAGGTGTGTTCCACCACACCTGGCTAGTCCCACAGATTAAAAAAACCAGTTTTATTGAGGTTCAATTTTCAAACCATGATATTCACTTATTATAAGTGTATAATTCAGTGATTTTTAGTAAATTTTACAGTTGTGCAGCCATCACAACCATCTAATTTCTGAACATTTTCTTCCCTTTCGAAAGAAATGCTCATTTATAGTCATATCCTGTTTTCATAATCACCCTCAGGCAGCCATTAATTTACTTTCTGTTTCTGTAGATTTTGCATTTATGAGCTTTTTATCTAAAAGCAATATGTGGTCTTTTGTATTTGGCTTCTTTCACTCAGCATAACATATTTGAGGTTCAACCATATTGCAGTATTTCTGAACACTTAACTTATTTTTAGAGTATTCCACTGTATGAATATATCTTATTTTGTTTGTCCATTCACCGGCTGATAGCTATTTGGGTTGGTTCCACTTTTAGACTTTCATGAATAATGCTGTAATGAACATTTGTGTATAAGCCATTACGTGGACATATGTTTTCAGATCTCTTGGTTAGACACCTAGGAATGATTTTGCTGTATTGTGTGGTAAATTTACACTCACCATTTTAAGAAACTTCCAAAGTGTTTTCCAAAGAGGATGCATTTTGTCTTCTTGCCAGCGATGTATAAAGGTGCTAGTTTTTCTACATCCTTGTCAACACTTATTACTGTATGTATTTCTGATTGCAGTTATTCTTGCATAAGTGACATGGTGTATCATTGAGCAGAATGAACATTCAATTTCATCCATGCATAGTTCAACAATTCATCAGATAATTGCTGAATAACTACTATGTACCAGCCCCTACACTAGGTGCCAAGTACACAAAAAAGAATAAAACAATGTCCCTAACACCAAGGAGTTCATAGACTACTAAAAGCAAAAAAGTCCGAGGTATTTTTCATTATCTGCCTCACTCTTGGAGCTTTGTAGATAATATATCTGCCTTCTTCTTGGCCCTTAGCCACTTTCCATTGTACTAGAGATGGATACCTCACACAGGTAGTCACTCTGTTGGTTGACCATGTACCTATGACCTCTAAGTTGCTGCCCAAAGTCACCTTAGTATGGCATCTCAATAATATACTCACATATTGAAGATGGGAATTAAAGTAGATAAGTCATGTCCTGTGAGTTCTGAGTTTATCACTGCTGGACTGTGTATAAGATGATCAGGTGGAGGAAGTTAGGAGAGAAGAAGAGGAAGGAGCAGGCTCACATGCAGAAGAAAGAAAACCAAGAGAAATCTCAGTAGTTCTGCTCTTCATGCTCTGATTTGCATAGCGTCCAGCTCAACTTCGTTTCTTCTCCTCAGATGCTATGAGGTTGCTGGAGCATTACAACTAACCCCCCGTTCCTATTTCCTCCTTGAGCTACTTTCAGTAGATTTCTGCTTCTTGTAATCAAATGAGCTTCTAGAGGGTAGTTACTAACTTGGAATGATTTTGTGAGCATTCTCACTCTTGGGTCCTTATAAATTGGCTTTTGCAACTATCCATTATTTATCTTTTTTTCCCCTTTCTGACTATGAACCCATGGATAACATTTAATTGTCCATATTGTAAAGATAAGCAGCGAATTGTGTAAGTCAAATTTCCAGGCTACCTTCTTCTCCTCTCAAATTCTGTCATTTACTTTATAATGCACAGGATTAAAAAATAATTAGTAGTATCTCTGCGCTATGTTCTGAATATTGTTTGTTTCCCCCCTAAAGATTCACGTGTTGGGAGCTTTGTCCCCAGTGTGGCCATATCAAGATGTGGTGTGAAACCTTTAAAAGGTGGGGCCTAGTGGGAGGTCTTTAGGTAATTGGGGGCATGCTGTTGCCAGTGCTTACTAGTCTCCTGGAGTGAGTTCTTGCCTAAGAGTAAGTTGTCATAAAACCCTGAGCCTGAACCCTGAGTTTCTCTTTGCTTCTAGCCCCATCATGAGATCTCTTCCTCCTATGTGAACTCTGAGTTCCTGCCACTGTGACCTGTCATGAGGTCCTCCCTAGAAGCTGAAACAATAGGGCCACCTGATCTTGGTCTCTCAGCCTCCAAATCTATAAGCTAAACAAACCACTTTTCTGTTAGCCTGTCTCAAGCATTTAATTAATTGCAACAACGATAAACCAGACAAATATACCCTGAATACTTGACTGTTGATCATTCAACAAACTTGTTAACTGCCTACTTATTCCAGACAATGTTCCATCACTGGAAAGAATTGGCAATGAAAGGAGGTCTCCAGTGAGCCCCAGTAAGCTTTCATTCCCATGGCTGGCAGCTTACTCATATTGAGTAACACAGAAGGATTAAAAATGTATGCAGATATTTACAAGAAAAGAAATAGTGTCATGCACATGATGATGTTATTTCCCCTGTGAGTGAAGCTGTAATGAAGATAGTTGCCTAAGCACCAAAGGAAAGCCAAGCCCTTCCCAGAGGACTAAGTGACTTATGGTAAAAATGAGCAATTTTTAACCATAAAAATGAGTAATTCACCTATGCCAACCAAACACGGGAACTTAACTGAAGGCAATAAACTCCCACAATAGTGGTGCCAGGGAAAGAAAAACCAAAAGCAAAAGCTCTCAAAGATTCTATAGTGATTGGAAAGAAGGGGTGGGGACAGAGGAAAGTCTTATCCCTTAGTGCTGATTGACTCTAGAAGCTGACTGGCAAGTCCACAAAAATCCCAAGACTTCTCATGAACTATCTGGAGACGTAGGCATACCAAAGGGTGTTTTTGCCTTTCCTGCTTTCCTAAACCAAAGTACACTTGAAGTGGCTTTGGGGAAGCAGGTGAACTAGACATGACTGACTGGGCTGTTCCCTGAGCAAATGAAAATCCCATGGCTGGATGTGAGAGACAACCGGAAGTTTGAGTGTATTCACTTCCGGGGTGAACACTGAAAGTGGGTATTCATTAGAGATGAGTGCACAGTTTAGGGATTCCAATGGAAACCCTGCACAGCCTCCATGAGTATCCATGGGAAAATGAGGAGTCCTGGACAGTATCTATGAAGGCAAAGCCTTGAAAGCTGTAAGGTGGGCGGGTGCTGGGGAAACTCACCAATCTGGGGACAATGGAAATTTGGCAAAGCTTCCATGAAGTGAAACACAAGTAAACTGAGCACCATGGTATAATCCCAGTACTTGGGAGGCTGAGACAGAAGGATCATAGGTTCAAGGCCAGCCTCAGCAACTTAGAACTTCAGTAACTTAGAAGAGGTTGTTCAAAATAAAAGTAAAAAGACTGGAGGAATAACTTTGAGGTAGAATCCCCAGTGTGCCTGTCTGTCTGTCTGTCTCTCTCTCTCTTTCTCTCCCTCTCTCTCTCTCTCTCTCTCTCTCACACACACACACACACACACACATACACACACACAATGAAGGATAAACACAAATACTAGTGAGATCTTGCGCAGAAGCCTGCCTATCAAGTCAGATTGTGCCCAACCCTCTTGGGCCACCTCACCACAGGTCAGCTAAGGTCTTACCTGTCCTGGGAGAAAACAGGAAGAGCAGTAGGTTAGCACACAGCAGAGCTTCCATTCCCAGCTGCGTGACCTGGTTTGTGAAATACTGCACATGAATGTGACCATGGTCCTGAAGATCCCTTACACTCTAAAAAAATTCTAGCATGGACAAGATCATATCTTCTTGCTAGTAAATTCTGCTGTGGGAAGGAAGTTTCTAGAGCCACCCAAGCACTAACTTCAGGATCTGCTCATTCTACTTCTCCAGAATGGAGACCTTGAATGTCTGAATTTGCTGACCAGTTTGAGAGGAGGTGGTTGGAAAGGCTTTTAGTAAATGATGCTCCTTAATCTTTGGTGTGTTTCTCCAACACCCGTGAATGAATGGAATTGCAGTCTTTGGGCAGTTTAGTGAGGTTCTTTATAGCCGGCTTGGCTCCTACCAGCAGACTATCACTCTGAAAACACTCTGGGAGCAATTACACACTCCGTAACCCCTTATTAAGCAGCAATTTTATCTAACCTTACCCGTTTCCTTCTGAGTTTGAGAATGAAGGGAGAAATGAATTAAAACACACCAAGACGCTCCATATGCTCCGCCTTGGGAGGTGTGGAGAGCAATGTAACATATGCAGAGCTCCACGCACAAGTTGGGGGAGGGGATTTTGGTTAACACCTCCCCCTCTTCCTCCACCCACACTTCAAGTCAGTCTGAATTCCCAGGGCTGTCAGAAAAAAGGGAGGTGTGGGTGGGAAATAATGACTTGCTGGCATGGTCCCCAACTCAAGTGGCAAATGCGCATGTAGCATTAATCCTTCTTTAGAGTCTTAACTGACACTAGAAACAACAGAGAAATGGCAGAAGACATAATCTCTTGAGGAGATGATAAGCTATTTCTCTAGTCTCATTTCGTCTTAATTTTTGATGATAAGATTTTTCTGAACAGACCTAAATTAATTTGCAACAAATTATGCTTGGGTAATAGGTGCTAAGCAAATGTATGCAGTTAAGTAAAGAGATCAAATGGAACCAGAAGTAAAAGACTGACCCCAGCAAAATACATTTAAAATATTTTACTGACATCTTTTTTTCCTATATCATGAGTTCGGATTATCTAATGACAAACTTCTTTTCTTTTCTTTTTCTCTTTTGCTTTCTTTACTTTCCCCAGCCAATAAACAAATGAATAATGTCAACAGAGAATATCTCAGAACTCACATCCTTCCCCTTCCCCTCAGTTCTGGAATCTCTGCTACCATTCTGCCTGCCCTTAGTTCTGGAAGGTTTGTTACTAATAGTTATGAGATATAATAAATGCCATTTTTTCCTTGATATTGTGCTGATAAGAGCATAGTTAGGACAAAACCAAATTTTGTGGGTTTTTTTTTTTACATTTTAAAAGATTTTTTTTGGTACGTTGAACCCAGAGGCATTCTACCTCTGAGCTATACTCCCAGCCCTATATTTTTTTAATATTTTATTTTGAAACAGGGTCTCACTAAGTTGCTGAGGGTCTCGCCAGGTTGCTGAGGCTGGCCTTGAACCTGTTATCCTCCTGTCTCAGCCTCCCAAGTACTGGGATTACAGGTATGTGCCACCATGCCCACCCAATTTAGGATCTTTTGTTTTAAGAGTTGTGTAGAGCAAGAGAACATACAGTGTCCTGGAGCCAGACTGCCTGCACCTACCTGACCCTGTGCTGCTGGTTGCTGGGCAAGTGTCTTAACCACCCTGTTACTGTTTTCAATTTTTCAAATCTGGGGTGACCATAGTATTTACCTTCTACGGTTATGTGAAAGCAAAATAGATTTACATGTGGAAGGAACTTAAAGCCCTACCTGACACATGGTAGGTCCTCACTGAAAATTAACTGCAAAATTCATTTATGCAACCAATATTTCTCGAGGGCCCGCTGTTACAGACATCTTTAAAGACACAGAGATCTAGAGCCTGCTTTTAAGAAACTTTCTTTGAACAAACAAACATCCACAGGAGTATTTCTTCACTTTACCAACTATCATTTTTAAAAGCAGACTGCAAGCTGGGCGTGGTGGCGCACTCTTATAATCCCAGTACTTGGGAGGAGGAGACCGGAGGATCCGGGTTCACGGCCAGCCTCAGCTACTTAG
The DNA here is from genome assembly GCA_004027185.1 of Glis glis. Taxonomy (NCBI): domain Eukaryota; kingdom Metazoa; phylum Chordata; class Mammalia; order Rodentia; family Gliridae; genus Glis; species Glis glis. The sequence goes on from PVJS01020927.1 coordinate 31,341, forward strand.
TGAGGCCCTCTGCAACTTAGTGAGACCCGGTTTCAAAATAAAGACTAAAAAAAAAAAATAGGCTCGGAGGTAAAACGCCCCCCCGCCCCCGGTTCAATCCCCGGTACCGCAAAAAAATAAATAAATAAATAAATAAAATAAATAAATAAAAGCAGACTGCAAGCCACACTTGTAATCCCAGTACTTGGGAGGCTGAGACAGGAGGATCACAGGTTCGCAGCCAGCCTCAGCTACTTAGTGAGGCCCTCTGCAACTTAGTGAGACCCTGTTTCAAAATAAAGGAATAAAATAGGGCTGGGGTGTAGCTCCAAGGTAGAATGCCTCTGGGTTCAATCCCCAGTACCACATAGACACACATGCACACACACATGCACACACAATAGACTGCAGCCGGGCGTGGTGGTACATACCTGTAATCTCAGTACTTGGGAGGCTGAGACACGAAGATTGCAGGTTCGAGGATAGCCTCAGCAACTTAGTGAGACCCTGACCCTGTTTCAAAAAAATAAATAAATAAAAATAAAATAGGGTTGGGGAGAGGTAGAAGAAAAGAAAAAAGCAAAAGCAGTCTGCATATAGTCAGATTAGCTGAATGAGAGAATACTATATTGGTGTGGATATTGATGGGGATTGGGCTTGCATCGATTGCTAATAGGTATCAATTGCTAATAGTGAGAACAAGCTCTCATATTCAGGCAGAACAATAAAATCCTTTTCTCTGTCTCTAAGTTGTCAGCCGAGAGCTGCAGCCAAGGTTGACCTTGGTCAGCTAAAAGTTGGCTGTTAGTCCAGCTAAACGCTGAATGTTGCAGGCACAGACACATGCAATTAGAAAAGAATTATAGACTTTCACAACAGCTAAGACTAACATTAAAAGACGAAAAAGCAAGCTATATTAACCCAATATTAATTACTAATAACACAAAATAGTTATAGTC
>PVJS01020928.1:0-32085 GCA_004027185.1 Glis glis
AAAAAAAAAAAAAAAAAAAAAAAAAAAAAGAAATTGTCCCACATTTCTTGGATATTCCAATATTCCATTGTGGAAGCTTCTTTTTTTCCATATGTTTTATCTTTTTGCTTTTCATTTTGCCAAGCTGATATTGACATATCTTTAAGCTCATTGATTCTGTCCTTGGTCACATCCAATCAACCAAAGAGGCCATCACAGACATTCTTCATTTACCCTACAATGTTTCTGTTTTCTAGCATTTTCCTTGATTCTACGTTAGGGTTTCCATCTCTCTAGTTACATTACCATCTGTTCTGCATGCTATGTATTTTTCCCATCACAGCCTGGTCTATAGTTCCAGAAGCTTCCATTCCAGGTCTCCTGATTTCATTGTGATTCTCTGTATTTGTTTGTCTTGAAGCATCGAGGTGGCTGTTAATGATACCACTCAGTTCTTTCATGTGTTAAACTCAATTTTTTCATCTATTTGTGTAATAAGTGCAGAACTGACAATCTGTAAGATATATATAATCATAAATCCAAATCTCTGACTTATTTTTGATAATATTTTCCCTCTCTTATGTTTTGATCCACTTTTAATTTATTTAAATATTTACAAATATTTTGTTTTCAATAATTTCATAATCCCTACTCCTTAGGTTGTGATTCTATTATTTATTTTTCCTGGCAATGTGATGTTTTTCCTTTGTTTCTTATAATTAGAAACAATGAGCTCATCTTGGGGGGGTCTCTCTGAAAATTCAACCTCTTGGATTGATGTAGTGTCTCTTGTAAATCTATTATTAATTTCTGCAAGTAGCAGGTGCAATATAACAGTGGATAGTTTTAAATTTATTTATCCATCTGGGTTTTTCCCAATTACAATAATGGCATGAATTTAGAACCCTAAAACATATGAAGATATGCCTGTACTTATAAGTATTCAGGGGATTTGTTTTTCTATCAACAGCCCCAACTGAAATAGGCAAAATCCCTTTATTGCTCCTATGTTAAAAGGACAATAATTGGAAATTTCTTCTAGGCTGTCTTCAAACATTTTAGATTCAAGGTAGCTAATTGCAAACATGTTTGTCTGTTCCCTTGAGCTAAGTTGTACTCTACATATGTCATTGATTATTATTGTTACAATATTTCAGAGGAGAAGGTGAACTATTTGGGGAACATTTCACTCAGGATAAGGGATAGAAATTTGAAGGTAAAGGTGTAATCATAGAATGAGGACAGGTATGTCAGGAAGTGGATTGGTGGATGATGCTGCAGAAACCTTCAACACGGAATCTTGGGTGATGTGTCGAGGCCGTGTTAGCTCAGCTCTAACAAAAGGGGAAGAGTTGAAGATACTCTTTAACAAATAGATGAAAGCCCGTCCTGTGGGGAAAAAAAATGAATGGAAGTATGGGCTTTGTTTACAGGTAAGCCTGTCGATGGAGCAAACTACGAAAAATAGGGTTTAAGGAAATACAGATATTTTATTAAAACTGATTTTCTATTTTTATACTTCTATTGGTGCATTATAGTCTCACATCATAATGTAGTTCATAGTGATAGTGACATACATGCACACTGCATGAGGTGGGCTTTCCCCCGGTTCCCTTCCCATTTCCCCCTTCCCCATACAGGGTATTAAAATTGATTTAGAAAAACACCAATCTTAATAACATATATGGGGAAGGAGAGGACGTGGGGTTGGCTCCAGGGGGAAACACATCAACTGCTGTGTGCACGTAGCTTTCTATCACTCTGAACCTTATTACAATGAATAATTTTATTGGTGCATTCTAATTCTATCATCTATCTATCTACCATCTATCTACCATCTATCTACCTATCTATCATCTATCTATCTATCTATCTATCTATCTATCTATCTATCTATCTAGAAAAGGCACCTAACTGGAGTGAAAAAGAGAGGCCAGTATGCACTTATACTAATTTAGTAAGTTACAATGTGGTGAGATCCTCAACAAACAAACGCCATCAAGTTACAATAAGTCGACATAGTCAAGAGTTAGTGATCTTCAACCTCCTGTTGGCTATAGTCATTTATAATAGATTTAAAACCATCTAAAAGGATTCTCACATGGCCGTGTATTGGTCTTCTACGTGAACTCTTTTAAAAAGTCTTAAACATTAATGACCCACGATCTGAATATTTTTTAAATTTCTTCATAGCCCAACGTCAAGATCGCAATGCACAATGATGACGTCTGCTCCTGAGCCTCTAAGCTGTGAGTTGTCTGCTATGTTAAAACATCTCCACTCATGAAGAAAACTGGGTTTGCCTAAAGTAATGACTAGTTCTCGATTCCCTCTGCAGACCCACTCACCCTCGTTTGCACCTGTCCCTGGCTCTCCTCTCTCAGCAATGACAGCTTGGACCAAAGTCCCTGGGCTCACCTCAGTACCCTTTTCTTACACAAATTCCATGGCTTCCTCCGGCAAGTCCTGACAGCTCTGCCTCTAGCCCATACCCAGAATCCAACTCCCCTCTCCTGTAAACTGGCAACTAATCTACATACTTCTGTCTCTTCCACAATAAAGTCCATACCCCACGAGCAACCCAAGTGAGCCTTTCATATTTATTCAGAACACATCCTTTTATTTACGGAGTCAGCCCGCATCCCACCCTGCTCATAACTCTCCAACGACTTCTCATCTCGCTCAGAATAAAACTCACACTTCTAAGGCAGCCCGTCTGCGAGACCTGGGTGACGTGGCTAGAAAGAGGAATGTCTTGCCTCCTCCAGTTACTTACGATTCCTCTGCAAAGTCAGTTCCCCAGAGATACTGTCTCTGATCAGGGGATATGAAACCATACCACATTCCCCGTCACTCTGGCCCCTACCCTGTATTAATGCGCTTCATTTTTATGCACAGTACTGACCACAGTATTAGGTGTACAGACTTCCTGACATTGTTTGGTTAGTTATCTATGAATAGTCTGAGTCCCTGGAACAGGCTGTTATTTCTGAAGCAGCCAGGTCCCTGCCAGGCACAAAGTAGGTATTTTATCAACATGTGTTCATTCCTTGGCAAATACCGATTTCACTTTGGCTGGTATTACGAATGAGATGTCGAGCCCAGTTTAAGTGTGTTTGATGTATTACTTAACACAGAGCCATAGAGAAGTAGGTGGATATTACCCAGAGGGCCCATATAAACAGGGCCCTGCTCCAGGCAATTGTGAACCGCTTCTCTGAAGAACAAACATCTGTACAGATGTGGTTCTGTGAAAGGTGTTTGGGTGTTGGGGCATTTCAGGCCAGAGATCAGCTAACGCAAAGGCCCCGTGGCAGCGGGGAGAAAGGTTCAGTCCTGAGAGGAGCCCATTGTGTCTCTCTGTGCAGAAAAGGGGAGATTTTGAGACTAACCATGAAAGACTATATAGACCTTGATAAAAAAAAATCCTTTATCCCTTGGGCAACTGGACAGTTGACGCAGTTTTAAGCAGGTGGTCAGGCAATGAGGTATTTCTCACAAGAAGATAATTATGCCTCTAGTGCAGGGAACTCAGAGGTCATCCAGAAGCAAGAAAGTGGTGATACGAACTAGGAAACTAATTATGCTTATAGAGTCGTGGATGGTTTAGTGGAGGTGTGAGGGAGTTCATTTTGGTCTGACTCGGTGACTGGTAAGACTTGGAGAATCAAAATACAAGGTTACCAAAAATACATCCTAGAGTAAGAGTCTGCTCAACTATAAGGGAGGTGAAGTTCTTCCCCGATTTGGAGGGAAAAGAAAGGTGAGGATTCATGAGTTTGGATTCAGGCATTTGTCTCCGTGCTTTGGCACTGATGTTTAGAGACGTGATTCCCGAGGAAACTCTGGCTTCTAGGCGATGAAAAGCACATGGCTAAGAAAGTCACTGATGCTGTTGCCCTCGTCATGCGTACGCACATCTGAGCTGCAGGATCGTGCAGAACCATCCTAGAAAATCACTCTCTTCCCCTGAGAACCTTTATTTTCTCTCTGTTGTGCTGCTAAGGAATGATTTACTCCCCCACTGGTTTGCAGGACAGGGTGGGAGAATTTGGACCTAAAGAATAATTTTTTTAAGCCGGGCATGGTGGCGCACGCTTGTAATCCCAGTACTTGGGAGGCTGAGACTGGAGGATCCGGGTTCGCGGCCAGCCTCAGCTACTTAGTGAGGCCTCTGCAACCTAGTGAGACCCTGTTTCAAAATAAAGGATAAAAAAAATAGGGCTGGGGTGTAGCTCAGAGGTAGAATGCCCCTAGGTTCAATCCCCAGTTCTGCAAAAAAAAATTTTTAAAAAAGAATAATTTTTTAAAGTAATTCTTGTCTCCAAACAATTTAAAGTTTGAAATATGCAATAAATAATAGGTAAGTAATAAAGTAATACATCTTCTCGGAGCAGTTCTCTATAAGAAGCAGGCCTCATGGATTATCTTCATTGCCAATAACCGGAATCTTAAATCAGAGGCAAAATATTGGCCATTGAAATATCAGTGTGTTCAGGGAAAAAAATTAGAGATGGCTCACCGTTTAATTTTGGTAAAGGCTAGCTGAGCATTTTTAGATTAATGAGAAAAACATTTTACTAGGACATTTTATTAAATGAAAAATTGGTGGTGAGTTTGACTATAATGACTCTATTTTAATCACATATGAAAATATATGCTTGTTAGGTAACCATTTGAATTTAAAATAGAAAAGTATGACTTGGATGCTTTGGTTTAACAAAACCAAAATATCTGAATAATTATATAAAACTGGGCGTGGTGGTACATGCTTGTAATCCCAGTACTTGGGAGACTGAGACAGGAGGATTGCAGGTTTGAGGACACCCTCGACAACATAGCGAGACTCTCAGCAACCTAGTGAGACCCTGTTTCAAACTATAAGATAGGGCTGGGGGTGTGGCTCAGAGGTAGAACTCCCCGGGGTTCAATCTCCAGTACCAAAAAAAAAATTATATATATTTTCAGTTTTTAAGTAAATGACTGCTACTTTTAGAAAATCACAATTATAAATATTATAATTACTAGAAACTAAGTGTAATATATTAATTTTCCATTTTGGTTCAGAGCAGAATGAAGAAAACAAAAACATTTGATCTAATTCAGGAGAAGATAAATAAGAATGTTATCCACGGATATATGTAACCATTTTCCATTAGTGCAAGTATTTTCTGATTTAGAAAGTCACTCAAATGTCTCACATAAAAGGAAAATTCTAAGCAGCTTGCTTTGAAGTAGATCTGACTTGAACTACCTGGAGCTGGCAAGACACAGCGAAAAAGATTCTTACTTTTCGTAATTTGGGGGAAGTCTGAGTGATTGGGTAAATCAGAATTGGAGTGGAAATCTATAAGGAGAAATGATCTAAAAATAGATTGGTTCTCCTTGACCAAATATGAATAAAGGATAACGAGTCTAAATCAAACATGAGATTATCATCTTTGTGTAACGTATAGCATGTATCTTGATATTCTGAAGACAATACAAATAGCAACATTACTAGAAAATATGGGATAATCATTTCCTTATCAAACGCAGCTTGTTTATAAGAAACCTCTTATTAATTTCCAGTGTTGGACTCTTATATATAAGCAAAGCTGCTCTGAATACTCATGTGTTCATGCCTTTGTGTGGACCTGTGTTTTCAGTTCTCTTGAATAACGACAGAGACACTGAATTGCTGGATGGTAGGGAAAATGTATGTTTAACTTTTCAAGAAACTCTCAAACCACTTTCCTAAGTGGCTTTACAATTTTATATCTGTTCAGCAACACAGAGGGGTTCCAGGAACAACAGACTCAAAATACTCACTGTCCTTTGGTAGGATCAGGTGTAGGGATATGATATTTTGGTATTAATTTGCATATCCCTGATGACTAATGAGGCTAAGCATCTTCTCCTGAACTTAACCACAATTCATGTATTTTATTTTGTACACTGTGTTCAAATAGGTTGCCCATTTCTTTCATTTATTTGTTTTTAATATACTCTCATTGGTGTATTGTAGTCTTCCATCATAATGTAGTTCAGAGTGATAAGGATATCCCGGCACACAGCACTCGGTGAGCTTCCCCCAGCTCCCTGCCAACTCCCCCTTCCCCTGTACACGATTGGCATTGATAATTTTGCATATGTAAATAACATCACTGAGATTCCATCTAAGCCCAATTAGAGTGGCAATCATCAACAATACAAACAACAATAAATGCTGGTGAGGATGTGGGGAAATAGGAACTCTTACACCCTGTTGGTAGGATAGCAAATTAGGGCAGCTGCTGTGGAGATCAGCGCGGAGGTTCTTCAGAAAACGGGGAATGGGTCCACCATAGGATCCAGCTAATCCACTCCTGGGTATCTTTTCAAAGGGACTCAAATCAGAATATTATCGTGATCCATGCATAGCCATGTTCATAGCAGCACAGTTCACAACAGCCAAATCATGGGACCAGCCTAGGTGTCCATCCACAGATGAATGGATTACAAAATTATGGGATTTCTTTGTTTTAAACAAAACTTTTATTTTAGAAGGACTTTTCAATTTACAGAAAAGTTGTGAACACAATACAGTGTTTACATAAACCCTGCATCTAGTTTCCTTTATTATAAGCATATAACATTAATATGGTACCTTTGTTACATTTATGGAACCAATATTGATAGGTACTTCAAGATTAACTGAGTACTTGATTTAGGTTTTCTTACTTTTTTTTAACCTCATGTATTTTTCTGTTCCAGAATCCCATTAAATGATACCACGCTATATTTAGTGGTCATGATTCCTTGGGCTACTTTTGGCTGCGGCCGTTTCTCAGACCGGCCTTGTTTCGATGACCTTGACAGTTTGGGTTAGTATTGTTCAGGGATTTCTTTTAGAATTTCACCCTATTAGGAATTTTCCCAATTTTTTTTTTTTTTAGGATTAGCCTGGGGTCATGGGTGTTTTAGGGGAAGAACACAGAGTTAAAGTGTCATGTTGATCACATCCTATCAAGTGGATGTGTGTCTTATAAATGGGTCTTTGTTGTTTCTCCGCTGTGAAGCTGCCTGTTTTTTTCCCTTTCCATACTGTGTTTTTTGAAGGAAAGCCACTATGTGCAGCCAGCACCGAGAAACAGGGGATAATGTTTCCCATCCTTGAGGGTAGAGCATCCTACATAAAATATTTGGAATTCTTCTTCAGGGCAGATTATCCGTTTCCCCTAATCACCTACTCCATCATTTGTTGATGTCCATGTGGTCTCCTGGATATTGGTTGGTTTGTTTGTTTTATGTATATATAAGAAGACACTTTATTATTATGGCCTGCCAAATACAGATAAATTTAGCTTGCTGTCTGTTGCTTTTCTTCCTAGAGATTAGTCTGTTTGTAGGTTAATCTGTTACAGTTTGTGTTATAATCCTATGCAACTTTGTCACTCAGATTGTCCCATCTTTTGTCACTAGGAGCTCTTCCAGTTGATTCCTGTGCCCCTTTGCCATACTCCCTGAACATGGGTTTTTCCTTTCTCTCTCTCTCTCTCTCTCTCTCTCTCTCTCTCTCTCTCTCTTTCTCTCTCTCTCCCCCCCCTTTCTTCCCCCCCCCAGCACTTTCTTTCTACACTACAAGACATAGACAGGAGGCTCATCTGATGTATATATCTTGCCAAATCCTTTTTTGTGGTACTGATGATCGAACTCAAGAGTGTTCTACCTCAGAGCTACACCCCCAGTCCTTTTTATTGTTTTTATTTTTTTGAAACAGGTTATTGCTGAGTTTCTGAGGGTCTCTCTAAGTTGCTGAGGTGGTCTTGAATTTGTGATCCTCCTGTCTCAGACTCCCAAGTACTGGGATTATAGGCATGCATACTCTGATTTGCCTAATCCTATAATCAGTATTTCTCCAAAGATCCTTGGATGACTTCCTCCTCCTCCTCCTCTTCCTCCTCGTCCTCCTCCTCCTCCTCCTCCTTCTCTTCTTCTTCTTCTTCTTCTTCTTCTTCTTCTTCTTCTTCTTCTCCTCCTCCTTCTCCTCCTCCTCCTCCTCCTCCTCCTGCTCCTTCTCCTTCTCCTGCTTCTGCTTTTTTGTGGTGCTGGGGATTGAACCCAGGGATGTTCTACTTCCAAATTACACTCCCAGACCTATTTTTTCTTTTTATTTGGAAACAGGGTCTTGCTAGATTGCTGCAAAACTTGCTAAATTGCTGAAGCTGGCTTTGAACCTGCTACCCTCCTGTCTCAGCTTCCCAAGTACTGGGACTACAGACATATGCCACCACACCCGGCTAAGATCCTTGGATTCTTTGATTGGAGAATGGTGTTACAAACCAAGATCTGTAGACTAGCTGTCTTAGTCCTCAGGTGGCACGCATTTAGACCCTCTCAGCTGGCAGGTCAAGAACATATATGTGTGTATATTAAACCATGTATATAGACATATCTATACATATTTCTCTATGTACCCATCTGTCTTGATATTAACCTAAACAAGATTCCATACTGATGTCTCCAACTCTAACCCATCACTACCCAAATCATTCTAGTTTCTTCCCCCTTGATTTTCAAAACTTCTCACTATAACAGTGAGAAACCTGGCTCCTATCCTCTGCCGATAATTATCATTTCTTTAATTAACCATCCCCTTCACTAGGGAACTTCTCACAAGAAAAGATAAAATATATACATCTGAATTCTGAAATTAATAGGGCAGACTTTCACTTCTGGGCATAACAAAGAAGCTAAACTTCAGAATAAACTTCCTCCTGAGAACAACTCTCCGAGCTGAAATAATAAAAATGGCAAGAACCTACGTGGTCCAGAGCTGGTAAAAAGGGGTATGCTTTACACTATTCACTATTTCCTTTTTTTTTTTTTTTTTGCGGTACCAGGGGTTGAACCCAGGGGTGTTCTACCTCCAAGCTACACCCCCGGCCCTATGTTTTATACTTTATTTTGAAACTGGATCTCACAATGTTGCAGAGGGCCTCACTAAGTAGAGAGAGAGAGAGAGAGAGAGAGAGAGAGAGAGAGCGTGGAGGCTGGCCGTGAAACCAGATCTTCCAGTCTCCGCCTCCCAAAGTACTGGGATTAGTAATTTAGGCCAGGGAATATAGACCTAGCAGAAACCAATGACCTGGGACTTACCGTACTACCACTGAGTGTGAAGAAAAAGGGAAGAGAGTTCTGGACTCCCCCAGTGGCCAGAACTTACAGGAACAAGGCCTGGAGAGGAGGAAACATCCCCTCTGGATGAAATTTCCTCCAGAAGATTTTTGCTGACACAAAACTGTGCAAGAGCCAGGCATGGTGGCACACGCCTATAATCCCAGTACTTGGGAGGCTGAGACAGGAGAATCCCAGGTTTGAGGCCAGCCTTAGTAACTTGGTGAGATCCACAGTAACTTAGCAAGACCCTGTTTCAAAATAAAAATTAAAAAAGGGCTGGGGGTATAGCTCAGAGGTAGAATGTCCCTGGGTTCAATCTCTAGTACTATATATATATATATATATATATATATATATATTTCTAATTTAATATATATATAGTAAATTTCTAACATATATGTATATATATACACAAAATATAAATATATTTTGTGACCTAATATATATATATATTAGATATATATATATCTAATTATATATTAAATATAATATATATATATTAGGTCACAAAATGATTTCTAGATTTATTTTCATTGAAAGGAGAGCTATGTAAATGTAGATGCCTAGGATAAATAGTTTTTCTTATATCCTCCCCCCCTTTTTTAACTGAATACATACTTTATTAAAGGCATTAATTGAACTGTTTTTCACATCATCCCAATCTGGTAAATACTATGTTTTTGGATTTTTATACTTTTATTGGTGCATGGCATTTGGGCATTTCAGTGATGTCAGAGTGATATAGACATGCCTGCACGCAGCATTTGGTGTTTCTCTCTGGAACCCACCCCGCCTCCCACCCCGCCTGGTACATGTTATTGAGGTTGGTAGTGGTATCTTTATATATGGAAAGAGCATTATTTGAACTGTTTCCTTCATCCGTCCTCCTTTTTCCCCTTTCCACCTCCCTCCCCAATCCCCTTCCACTATCCTACTGTCTCTCTCCTCATTTATCTAAAGTCTCTTTTGTTTTCTATTATCTCTCTAGCTTCTACATATAAGAGAAAAATTATGACCCTTGGCTTTCTGTAACTGGCTGATCTCAGCATAATATCTTCCAGTTCCACCCATTTTCCTGCAAACGACACAATTTAGTTCTTTATGGCTGAGTAAATTTCTATCGTGTGCCTATACCACATTTTCATTTTCTATTAATCTGTTGACAGACACCTAGGTAGGTTCCATAATTTGGCTTCTGTGAATTGTGATTCTAGTAAACATGGATATGCATGTAACACTATAGTATGCTGACTTAAATTCTTTTAGAAAGATACCGAGGTGTGGTATGGCTGGGTGATATGGTGGTTCCATTCCTAGTCTTTTGAGGAACCTCCATACTGATCCTCATCCTGGTTGTATAATGCAATCCCACCAAGAATGTGTAAGAGTTCTGACTTCCCCACACCCTCACCAGCATTTATTATTGTTTGGAGTCTTGATGATTGCCATTCCAAATGGAGTTAGATGTAATCTCAGTGTAGTGTGTGTGTGTGTGTGTGGGGGGTATTAGGGATTGAACCCAGAGGTATTCCACTTCTGAGCTGCACCCATAGCCTTATTTTATCTATATTTTTCTTGCTAAGTTGCTGAGGCTGACTATGAACCTGTGATCCTCCTATCTTAGTCTCCCAAGTACCAGGATTATAGGAGTGTGACACCACATCCACCTCTCAGTGTAGTTTTGATTTACATTTCTTTGGATTACTAATGATGTTCAACATTTAAAAAATAATTTATTGACTATTCATAATTCTTCTTTTGAGAAGTGTCTATTCAGTTCATTTGGCCATCTTTTGATTGGGTTGTTTAGTGTGACATTTAAGTCCTTTATAGATTCTAGATATTAGTTCTCTATCAGAGAAGTAGTTGGCAAACATTTTCTCCTATTCTGTAGGCTCTCTCTTCAGACTCTTGATTGTTTCTCTTGCTGTGCAGAAGTTTTATAATTTGCTGCCATTCCAGGTATTGATTCTCAGTTTATTTCCTGAGCTTCAGGGGTCTGACTGAGGAAGTCTCTACCAGGGCCTGTACGTTAGAGAGCTAGTCCTTTGTTTTCTCCTAGTAAGTGTAAAGTTTCTAGTCTAATTTCTAGGTCTTTGATCCATCTTGAGTTGACTCTTGTGCAGGGTGAGGGATTGGGGTCTAATTTCATTATTCTATATGTGGATAGCCAGTTTTCCCAGCACCATTTGTTGAAAGGCTGTCTTTTCTCCAAGTGTATGTTTTTAACTCCTTTTTAAAAAATCAATGGGATATAAGTGTGAGGATTTGTCTCTGTATCTTCTATTCTATTCCTTTGGTATATGTGTCTGTTTTTGTGCCAATATCATGCTTTTTTTGTTACTATAGCTCTGTAGTATGATTTAAAATCAGGTATGATGCCTCCAGCATGGTTCTTATTGCTCAGAATTATTTGAAAAACAGAATTGCTTCGGCTATTCTGAGTCTTTTGTTCTTATAACATTTCAAATCAACAGAGAAAACATTTTTTATGATGATCTGATAAAGATAATCCAAATAATTTCTCTCTATCAAATACTGTTTCATATATCCTTTAAAAATTTTAAATGACACATAATAATTGTAAATATTTATGAGGTACAGTGTGATTTTGATACATGCATACATTTTGTAATGATCAAATGAAGGTAATTACCTTGTCTATCATTTCAAATACCATTTGTTTGTGGTAAGAATATTCAAAATCCTTTCTTCTAGCTTTTTTGAAATATTGTTTACTACACTATTATTAACTATAGTCACCATACTAGATAATGAATAACTATATAATGCTCTATATAGTATTATATGTAGTTATTATATATTATACATAACTATAGTCATCCTACTATATAATAAATTGTTATTATATATTACTATTCTATAGTTATTATAGTTGTGTTATTATATAGTTAGTATGTTATTATATAGTTAGTATATTTATAGTTATTATTATTAACTATAGTCACCCTACTTTGCTATAGAACACTAGAACTTCTTCCTCCTCTCTAATTGTAACTTTGTACCCATTAACCAACTTCTCCCTATTTTTTTTCACAATGGCTAAGTTTATGGCTACCAAATAAAATACAGGATATCCAAAAATTAAATATTCAAATAAATAACAAATTCAAATAATTCAAATAAATAACAAATATTTTTAGTATGCATATATCCCAAATATTACATGGGGCATGCCTATTCTAAAACATATTTGTTTTATATTTAATTTTTTTTTATTGGTACACTGTACTCATACATCTTGATGAGGTTCAGGGTGGTAGAGACATACATGCACACAGCACTCATTTAGCCCTCCCCCAATTCCCACCCCATTCCGTTCCCCTTCTCTCCTTCCCATGCTCAGCAGATTGACTGATAAGTGTGTGCATGTACATCATGAGCATTAGGGTTTTTCCCTCTTCCCCCCTCCCACCTCCCTCAATTAGGTCACCTTCTTTACTCATCTAAGGCTTCTCCTCCTTTGTCTGGAGTCCCTCCTATGTCCCATTTTCTCCCTAGCTTCTGCATATGAGGGAGAGCATCCGACTTTTCACTTTCTGTGACTGACTAACCTCACTTAGCATAATGTTCTCCAATTCCACCCATTTCCTTGCAAATGACATAATTTTTTCTTCTTTATGACTGAGTAAAATTCCATTGTGTACATATTCCATAGTTTTGTGATCCATTCATCTGTTGATGGACATCTTGGCTGGTTCCATAGTTTGGCAATTGTGAATTGTGCAGCTATAAACATAGATATGCGTGCATTAGTCTGGTAGTTTGGTTTCCATTCTTTTGGGTAGGTGCCTAGAAGTGGTATTGCTGGGTCAAATGGTAGGTTCATTCCCATTCTTCTGAGGGTCCTCCACACTGTTTTCTGAAGTGGTTCTTTCCCCAACCTTCCCAACTTCTGGCCAACACTGTTCTACTCTCTACTTCTATGAGATCAATATTTTGCATTTCTCATTCATATGTGAAATAACCGCTTTAAATTTCAATGTAGACTTTGAAGTCTATGTGATGACCTATATCAAACCTTACAAAAATGATCATGCTTTGTAGGTACACTTAATGTTTAAAGAAAAGTCTATCACAATAACTTATGCTGAGGGTAAATTTTACTGAAATGTCTTTTTTCTAGCTGTTGCTTCCAACTTTAATCTACTTGAGAGTAAAGGAGAATTAGAGCAAAGCACGTATTGGATACATGCTTTATGTGCAGTTCTCCTCCAGGTACATAGGGACCTTCCAATCTGGTCGGGGAGACAAGAGTACCATACGTTAAAGAATGGCAGATTTCTGGGCTCAGCATCAATAAATTTAGAATCTGGTTTCAATTCTGCTCTATACGAGCTGCCTGATATTGCAGTGACCATATACCCTTTCTGGGATATTTTCTGTTATAAGGAGGTTAGACTAGAAGATTAGCAAGATCTTTCAAGTGCTAACATTCTGTTCTGCAATGGCAAGACAGCCAATAATTAAAAGCTGAAGGACAGAATTAATTACTATGGCAGTTCAGAGGATGGAAAGAACACTGTTTGCTAAAGCCACAGAGAAGGAAATGGAGAAAGACACGTGACCCAGGATTCCAAGTGATGACAAAATATTTAGTGGTTGGATATATAACCCAAACCAAGCTTTCATCTGATAATCCACTTCTAACTGGTAATCCCCTTCCTGTTTTATTTTATGTGACAGCAGTGATGTTAATCTGAGCCACTTTGCATCAAATTGATCAGTTGTTTAATTAGTTTACTGCTGATTGTTGGGTTGAAGTATCATAGAAATATAGGACAGACATGTGCCTCGTTTAGGAATAAAACACAGAGGTAATTTTAAGACTAATTTGTTCCTTACTAATGAACCCTGTTTCTAGGGTCAATATGTCACTGCAAGCTGGGAAATAATATGGCTTTTTTTAAACCATTTCTCAGTATATTTATTCAGATAATCTATTTGTTTCCCTTTTCTCCCACTATCATTGCAAACAAAACCTCCAAAACAGAATAAGTCTTTCAAGTAAATAAAAAAAAACACAGTTGAAAGTGAGTGGCTTCCCTTGGCAACAGATTTTTTAGTACTAATGATGTATGCAGTCTTTTTTTTTAATACTGGAGGTTGAATCTAGGGACAGTCTACCTCCGTGCTACACCCCAGCCTTTTTTTAATTTTTGTTTTGAAACAGGGTCTCTCTAGGTTGCTGAGAGTCTCTCTAAGTTGCTGAGGCTAGTCTTGAACCTGTGATCCTCCTATCTCAACTTCCCAAGTACTGGGATGACAGGAGTATGCCACCATGCCCAGCTCATGAAGTATGCAGTCTTAAAGAGATTGCTGTTGTTATCTTTAGCATAGTAAGAATATACTGGTTACATTCTGGTTCCAGTTAAACCAGACTTGGAAGAGCCAGGTGTGGTGGCACATGCTTGTAATCCCAGTACTTAAGAGGCTGAGACAGGAGGATCACAGGTTTGAAGCCAGCCTGAGCAACTTAGTGAGGCCCTCCACAACCTAGTGAGACCTTGTTTCAAAGTAAAATATGAAATCAGGCTGGGGGTGTAGCTCAGAGTTAGAATGCCCTTGGGTTCAATCCCCAGTACCAAAAAAAAAAAAATGGAAGAGAATTCTTAATATTTTCAGTATACAGTATTCCTCCATTATTATGAAAACATTTACTTGAATTGTTAAAACAGCATTAGTCAGGAGGACTTTGGACTTTAAGGAATCAAAAGTTTAATTTTGAATTAGCTCTGTGAAGATGGCTGTTTAAATGGTTCCCAGCTGCAGAAGGGTTCTGGGTAGGTTAGCTATTCTGTTTGAGCTCCTGTTGCTGGCCCCAACAATTGTTCCAATCTCCACTTGCAATCGGTTAGCAACACGGAGGATCTACCAAGTGTGGAAAATAATGTTTGCTACCGACTGCTGCTCATCATTTTCTCTGACAGATTTGGTTCATGATTAGAGACTGAAGCAACATTCCCCATCGTGTTGAGGTGTGAATTCACGAAAATAACTGCCCTGGGTAAACATTTTTAAGTGTGAAGCAGCCATCTATCCACTTTCAAGCTCAGGAGGAAATGCACAAAATATAATGACATTAATAAAAAAATAGATGCACTTCATGAATTTAGATCACAAATTCTATAGGACAGAGGGATTCATGTGGTCAAAGGGAAAAGACTGGAGAAAATTTTATTTTTGTCTCTTTGCTTTTCTATATGAAAATCATCCCAAATTAATAATTCAGGAATATAGTTTACTATGCTAAGACTCTTTCAACATCACTTAGGTGGTGGTTAAAGCTCAGGTGCTAAAAAAAAAACAACAAACCTTTTTTTAAATCAAGGAGAATCTTCTCTTGATGATTGCTGTATTATTTATCAAAATGAATTTTCACCAATTAAAACCAGAGGACAGTCCTCACATGCATTGTTATTCTTTCTACTGGGTTGATAATTGTTGATTGAAGGGCACTATATCTGGCTATGAAGAGAAAAATAAAAACAAATGAAAGCAAGATGAAATTAAATCCTCATGAACAGGTTTCATTTTGCTAGTCTGGTAGAAAGGAGGAGGAAGAGCTTGCTTTTTGTGACAAATCAAGAACCTGAGGTTTTCCACCCATACAAAGAGGGAACTCGGACAATCCATGCGATGTGTAAGAGTGTCAGCCCTTATATAAAACGAGCAAAAGGAAAAGATTCTCTGCCAGGTTCCTTCTAGACATAAATCACTGATATGTACGTTCACAAGAACAGGACTATCAGGGCAGAATCTTCAGGTAAAAGACTCCCTGCTGGTAAAGGAAGCAAAGAAAAAAATACAGAAAACAAAGATTGCACAAGAACTCATCATAAAATTATGAAAGGACATGTTGGTAAGGAGGCATATTATACCCAAAATAATAGAATATGTACACGCTGAAATTTGATTTTCATAATACAAATGAAGAACAGGTTCAGATGAATAAAGTGACTAGCTCAAAATCAGCGAGGCCGACATAGCATGATTAAAACCCAGGACGCCCAACCCACAAGGAAGGGGTTTCTCATGTATCAGGTACCCAGCCCCTCCAGTACCATTCTTTTAGGGCTATTACACTTTTTAACATTGTTGTATGTTCTTACTCTATCTGCTAGGGAAGATCAGATGTTCTACTCTGTTCCCTTAGCCCATACTTATCATACACATACCAGGTATTATTCTAGGATAGTACCTGTATATTCCAGACAATGAGACACGTTTTGCCATTAGATGCGCCCAAAACAAACCATGTATAAAAATACTACATGTGTAGATAAAATACCAGTCTTCTCTAGTACTTATTTTTTCCCTTTATACTTTTATTGGTACATTGTAATCTCACATCATTACATAGTTCAGAGTGATAGGGACATACATGCCCCAGCACTTCTATCCTGTGAGCAGAATATCTCACCAGTTTAGGCTTTCTGCCTTGTATCTTATCTGCAAACAAAAACTGAATGTGGATGTTAATAGTTCCATGGTTTGAATACCGCCTTTCAAATAAGTAAATTTTGAGCTAGGTGTGGTGGCACACTCCTGTAATCCCAGTACTTGGGAGACTGAGACAGGAGGATCCCAGCTTCCATGATGGCTTCAGCAAGTAGTGAGACTCTCATCAACCTGGCAAGATCCTGTTTCAAAATAAAAATAAAATAGAGCTGGAGGTGTAGTTCAGAGGTAGAATGCCCCTGGGTTCAATCCCCACTAACACACACACACACACACATACACACACACACACATACATACACACACACGCACAAAGTAAATTTTGAAATGGAAATAATCCTCAAGGCAAATCTTTTCTGTTTCTTAAAAATATTCCAAAAAAAGTTATGGATCTTAAATATGTGTAGTGAGTGAACACAAAATGAAATTTCCCTGTTTAAACATATAATCATGGTACTCAGAAACACTGACTTAGTGTCAAGGAAACCAAAAGGCAGTTGTATTTTGGGTAAGAATTTCAAATATACTCAGCTCCCCTGTTTAAGTATTTTGTGATAATTATATGCATTTAGTTTTTTTAGATTTTGAAGGTTATTAATTATAGCACTAATGATGATCCAAGGAGATCAGTTCTCTACTGCGATGCTGCTTAACATAGATAACACTTAGAGCAGCACAGATGAGTAACAATAGTTAAAATACTAAAAAACGATGGGCTTGAGGCTTTATAGCTAGTGTTTATTTTCCTTTCATCATTAAATTGATATATTTACCCATCTTTGGGAGATGTCAACTAGACTTCTGCAATGAAGTCTACTGAACATGAGATAAAAATTAAGTCTGCATTTCCTTTAAAATTCCTCTAGCAGTAGATAGTTTGGGACTACTACCAGTAATTTTGCACCAAATCAAATGAAGGATTGCTTGGGAATATGTATTTAAATGCCAAAAAATTGATGACACTTAGTAAATAAATAAAATACAAGCAAACAAGAAAAAAGATCACTATGTGTTCACTTTTGTTAAACAATAAACAACCTTCATGTGAAGTAATTTGAGAGACATGAGAACAAGCGTTAGGCTGGAGTATAAAGGATGACAAATGTGTGTAAAATAAAATAGCATATAAGATAAGTTTGAGTAGCTGGGTATGGGATTGCACGCCTGCAATTCTAGTGATTGGAAGGCTGAGAAAGGAGGATCACAGGTTCGAGGGCAGCCTCAGCAATTTAGTGAGGCTCTCTACAACTTAGTGAGACCCTGTTTCAAAGCAAAAAAGAAAAAGGGCTGGGAGTGTGGCTCAAAGGCAGAATGCCCCTGGGTTCAATCCCTAGTACAATAATAATAATAATAATAATAATAATAATAATAACGATATAATAGGAAGAGGAAAAGGAAAAGGAAAAAGAAGAGGGAGGAAGAGGAGAGGGGGCAGGAGGAAGAGGAGGAGAAGGAGGATGAAGAGGAGAAGAAGGAGGAGGAGGGCTATTTTTGTGCATAATTATCAAAAGGTTAGAATGCAAAATGAAATCATTTCTTAAATACCTCAGTTGACAGGTGATTGAGGAGATGCTAAAATGAAACCAAACACAGTCAATTTGATCACTAACTCTCCCTCACAAAGCCCGTCAGCTGGGATTGACAGCATCAGAATCTATAGCTGTGGCTTGGTTTTCATTGAGATGTGCTTCATGTATCATTGGCCCCTCTCACTCTCTCTACCTTATTATACTCACTACAAATAAGTCACATTTTTATTTTCCAACCGGAAAAATATCTCTTAAAATTCATTAGGTATGTGTTATTGTTTTCCACTCACCACAAGCGACAAGTTTGTGTTTTTGGTAAGATTTTCAAATATATTCAGTTTGCCTATTTAAATATTTTGTGAGTCAGGTGTGGTGGCACATGCTTGTAATCCCAGTACTTGGGAGGCTGAGACGGGGGGATCACAGGTTTGAGACCAGCCTCAGCAATTTAGCAAGACCTTCTGCAACTTAGGGAGACCCTATTTAAAAAGTTAAAAAATAAAACAGGGCTGGAGGTGTAGCTCAGAGGTAGAATGACCCTGACTTCAATCCCCAGTACCACACAAATAAATAAATAAATAAATAAATAATATTTCAAGATAATTATATGCCTTTGTTTTTTAAGTTTCAAAGGTTATTAATTATGGATGTAATGATACTCCAAGGGAGGAGATCAATACTCTAATATGCTAACGATTGTTTTGCCCCTATAAACCATGGGTCAACCATTTTCCACCAGGTTATAAAATTTGGGTAACATTTTCCCCATGTTTCGCTAAGTTTCTTGCCATTTTATTTTTCAAATCTGGCTAATATTCTCCTCACCATTTGTTCAGCCACCTCAAAACACTGCACCGATTTTTGCTGTGGCAGCACCCTGATTTCCAGGACCCCTTCCTATAGCAGGCATTTATTCTTGCGTAGCAAGTCACCTCAGAACTTAGCAGTGTAAAACAACAAGGCTTTGTTCATGCTCACTAAGTCTATGAACCAGGTGGACCGTCTGTGGTTGCAAATGGACTCCTCTCATCTGTTGACAGTGACAGTGCATTAGCTAGGCAGCCCTCCTGGGCTTTGTCCGGCTACAGGATTTAATTCTCTTCCGTGTAGCTGCTCATCTTCCCACAGACTCGCTCAGGCTCTTTTTCAAGGGGGTTGAGCAGTTCTGGGTGAAAGTATAAGAAAACAATTGGACACCCTGTCATTTCTTCTGTGTTCTGCTGGCTACCATAAGTCATCAACCACCCTAGATTCAAGCAATGGAGAAATAATTCTACTTCTCAAGGGGAAAGAGATGCAAAACTGCATTGAACAAGGGTTTGGATAAAGAGAGAGAGAGACTTTGCAGCCACTTTTGCAACAGGAGTATTTTCTTCCATTTCTCTCTCCAGCAAATGGTGCCGAGGCTCCAGCCATGTGCCATGAAATCTTGTTAGGAATTCCACTATGAATTTGATGGACAAAACACCTGTTTTCTTGGAGAGCACATTCTAGTTGTGGAGCTAGGGCATAAATGGGGAAACCAATCAATAACAAGATCATCAGAGGTTGAGAAGTGCTAAAAAGAAATAAAAACAGAGCAACAGGACAGAAAGACTGTGTCATAGAGAAGGCTGCCCTACAGTGCTTACCTCCGAGCTGAGAGCTGACATGAGAGGAGGGAACTAGCCACGGAGAGGCTAGCAGGGTCGAAGGCCGTCACATGGGTCAAAGCTTGCCATCGTCATCGTACCACAGAAAGCCATTGGGCTGAACCAAAGAGAGCAGCAACAAGAAAGAATAAGGTCAGGTCAAACCAACATCTCTGCCCCAGATTTTCTAATGTTCTGAATTAATTAAGTGTAGAAATTAATACGTCAGAAAGAGCCAGTATTAACCATATATGGTAAAAGATCCCTCCTGCCTGATCAAATAAACATATTCTAGGCTGCATTTGTTATTATCTCATTTCTAAGGGTAAATTATACAAAATATAGCTAATTTACTCTACATAGTGTGGCTATATAGAAAGTAGTGGCCCATGGCTATAATCCCAGGACTTGGGAGGCTGAGACAAGAGGATCACAGGTTCATGGCCAGCCTCAGCAACTTAGCAAGATCCTCAGCAACTTAGTGAGACCCTGTTTTAAAATAAAAGATGAAATAGAGCTGGGGTGTAGCTCAGAGATAGTGTTCCTCTGGGTTCAATTCCCAGTACCATAAAACAAACAAACAAACAAACAAATAAACAACCCAAAAATGAATGTATGCAACAAACTTTTTCATACTTTCCACCATATAAGGTGAGTGAAAAATAACAAACTGTCACTTTTTGCCATTTGCAGAAGTGATTAGCTTTTGCTCATATTCATGTTTTTAGCATTTCATAAAATGTACTAAGTATACTTCTTACTTAAACTCCCCCAAGTAATCCCTAAATCATAAAGTTAAATTAGTTTCCCATAGCAATCCTTATATCTATACTTTAGTGTAATGAAACAAGGGATTAAAATAGCATACTTACTCATACTTTAAAGTGATACAAGCAAGCCAGCATCCACGTTTCTTCAACCAGTTGGGTCCCAGCCGGCGTGCTTTGATAAATCTGTGATTTCTTTACATCATTCTCAGCCCTACTTCCCAGACACCTTCTCTAAGCTCTCTCCTCCAGCTTTTGGAGCTAAAACCACATCAATGATAGGGCAGTGTCACATTTTGATTTTTTTTTTTTTTGCAGAATAACCATAGACTTCCCATGAAAAACTATATTATCAGATAATTAGAAGACCAAGGTTTGTTGTATTTTAAATATCTGCGTATGCATAGTGCTTATTTGTTTTTCTTTGTCTTAAAAACTATTGAGAACGTAGAGACATAAAGATTATCACAAAATGCTATAGCTCTATTGTTTTCTGGGGAAACTTTTAAGAGTTCATCCTTTTTAAGAGTTGACAAAAGTTTTAAAAGCAAAGTTGACTCCTCCTACACAATCATGCTGGTATCTCTCCCTCAACAGTCAGCCCCACAGGTATAATAAGTCCCTTTACTACAGAAACCAGGCCATATGATATACTTTGGCACTATTATTTTTATTTTAAACTGGATCCGTAAAAACACCATTCCTGCTAACTTAGCTCATTAATCCTCCACTACCGCTACATGTTGGAATCACTTGGGCAGCTTTTAAAAACCACCACTATGCAGAGATGTTCCCTCGGATAGTCTGATATAATTGGCGTGAGGTGAGACCATTTACTATGCGTTAAAATGATCTCTGGATGAGTCTATTATTCAGCCCAACTGGAGAGCTCCTACTAGTCCTTCATTGAATACTACTCTGATTAAATCACGTTTATTTTTAATAGCATTAATTTTGTGTCGGAATCTACTGACACATTTTGAGTCAACATTTCATTCATTGTTCTCCTGTGTGCACAGATCGTCTTTAATGATAATGGGTTATTAGGTTATTTGAACTGAGAATCCACAGGACAGGGATGTAAAGGCATTATATGATGGGATGTGTTTTGCATACAAATTGCTTCAACTAATAATGTCTTAAGAACATAATTGGTAGCCTGGGGAAGGATAAACAAAGATAGCTCTAGGTTCTACTGCAGCATCTTTAGGCCTTCATTTCTGTAGATTGGGGAATCTGAATAAATGTGTGGCCCCTTGGGATTACCCAAATTGGATAGTGACATATATTATTATGCAGCATCGTGGGTGAGTTCCAATATTAATTAAATGTTACAACTAAAGGACATTCTATGCAAATTAGGAAAACTTTATGATGTGATTTTTTTTTTCTAAAAATGTACCATCTAGATAGTACACAAGAAATAACTATCTTTGGCTTCCATTATAGGTCAGTGTAACTCCAAGTTTAAGCTAGTATCTTTCTTAGGTACCATGAAGTCCTCTGCAAAACTTTGCATATCATATTATTTTGAAAACAAAGTTTGTTCTCTCTCCAATAGTCCCTAAAGAGTTGAGCATTTTCCATCAAGTAGAAGAAGGTGTGTCCACACATCATTGACATGTTCCTATGCACCAATGACAATTGATTTGACATTTATATTGAGTTCCCATATTGTTGGGCACTATGAGCTCATATGAGGTGTGTACCAAAAAACTCAGAAGACAGTAATTCCTGCAATCTATGGTGCCATTGATTGTGGGATGAACAATTCTTGTGCCTGCCACTAGAAGCAGGAAAAATCTACTGAGTAAAGTACAGTTGCCATTGCTAAAAAGTACCGAGAATTAGAGAAAATCGTAAAAATTATTGAACATTTGCTGTGTAGTGGGAATTATGCCAAACCCTATAACTTACAGTATCACATAAGTCATTATAATTCCCAGTCTGTAGATGAAGGATATTCGGATTAAAGAAGGTAAATCACTTCTCCTAGGTCATATAATAGTAAGTTACTAGGACTCAGGGTTTCATCTTTAAAAAACACAGCACTAAACTATTTAGCGTCTATTGGAGAGAGGAAAAAACCTTGATTTTTAAAGCCCTGTCATATGCAAAGTTTTTCATAGGGCTTCATGGTACCTAAGAAAGACACTAGCTTACACTTGGAATTCTTAGAAAGCATCTTGGACCAGATGGATATGACTTTTTAAATATCTAAAAAAAATAAGCTTTGCCCGAACATAGTGCTAAACATATAGTCTTTGCCAATTTGCATGAGTAACTGAATTATATAAAGAATCTGCCATTTTTAGAGTGAGAAGAATGTTATAAATCATTTAGCCTGGCTTTTGAAATGAGGGACTCTGAATCCAGGGAAGTCAGTGTACTTACTGAAGGTCAGAGTAGCAATTCATGGCAGAGACAGTACGATGCTAATATCTCAGGGCCTGCTTCCTACAATGTCATTATTTACGGTGCAAATTATAAATTCTCTAGACATGGGAACTCAGTGAAAGGTATTTGGACCAGATAGAGACACCACTGAATTTTTTTTTCTAGAAAGATTTCATCACCAGCAAAATGACAGATACTGGGAGGAGGAAGACAGATATCAGATTATTATTTTAGTCTACTGCTTCTCACGGGAGCACTTTTGATACCCAAGACCCTACTTGGCAACACCTAGAGGCATTTTTGATTGTCAAGATTGAGAAAGATGCTGGTAGTATCTAATCCATAGAAGCCAGGGATGCTGTCCAAGAGTCTGTGATACATGGAATGGCCCCCTTCGCCTTACACACATACACACATGCACACACATCCCAAAATAATTACCTGGCCCAATGCCAATAGTGCTGAGTTTGGGAAATCCTTCCATAGTCCAATATGACATCATTAAGTACTGAGCTAGG
Organism: Glis glis; assembly: GCA_004027185.1. NCBI lineage: Eukaryota > Metazoa > Chordata > Mammalia > Rodentia > Gliridae > Glis > Glis glis. The sequence goes on from PVJS01020928.1 coordinate 23,445, forward strand.
GCAGCTGTCATGGGCTGGAGCTTAAGTTTCATCCATTTATTAAATATTCATTGCAGATGTATTCTTATGCCAATGGCTGTGTCTTACTTCCAGATGAAAGAATGAATATATGGATAGGGCAGCCCTGTTCCTACATGTTCCTACATGGCCCATGGCACAGTGTAGGATATTGATGAGTACTGAGCCAATTAAGTAGAAGATCAGGTGGGTTTCGGGGGTGATAACAAAATGATGGGAGTCCACAGAAGGTGAAATTCCTACAAGAGGAAGCTGTCCATGGAGGAAGACATAAAACTTTCCTTATTTGTTTATTTACTTATTTGTTGTCCCGGGGTTTGAACCCAGGGGCATCCTACCTCCAAGCTATACCCCCAACCCTTCTTATTATTTGTTTGGAAACAGGGTCTCCCTAGGTTGCTGAGAGTCTCACTGTGTTGCTGAGGCTGTCCTCTAACCTATGATCCTCTTGTCTCAGTCTCCCAAGTACTGGGATTATAAGTCCAGGACACTACGTCCAGCTCATTATTTATTGACAGTTGATCTAGGTGTAATTAAAGAGATTCTGCCTACCACATGCATGGTGCTATGAGAGCAAGCAATGGGCTTGCACATAACTTGTTGGCTTACATAATTACTTTTTTGAGGAAATAACATTTAAGGTACAATTTGAAGACAAAAACAAGAAGGAGGAGAGTCTAATGGAACATCATGTGCAAAAATACTAAGTCAAACTATAGGAAAAGTTGTGGGTGGAAAAGAGGCAGCTGAAGAGGGCCAGGTGAACAGGAGTATCCCAGGACTTCAGACCCATCTTGTTATTGTTGTTGTGCTAGGGATTGAACCCAGGGGTGTTCTATCTCCAAGCTCCACTCCCAGCCCTATTTTTTATTTTTTCCTGTGAAACAGGGTCTTGCTAAGTTGCAGACAGCCTCATTAAGTGGCGGAGGCTGGCTGCAAACCTGTGATCCTCCTGTCTCAGCTTCCCAAGTACTGAGATTACAGGTGGCACATGCCCGACTCAGACCAATGATTTTTAAGACAGCAATGGGAATAAATCCCTTGGAACTGTGGATCAATCAATAGAACCATGGATGCTAGTGGGAACCACTTGGTAATGTACAAATTATGGAGATCCAACCAGAAACACAACACATACTCATGCTTTCTGACTGGTCCAGGAATATGATTAGGGTTGTGGGTTCACGTACCTCCTCCTGAGTACTGCTCCCACCACACACCCCCACATTCAAGTATAGCATTTATTTAAGTCTCAGTACGTTTTTAGAGATACTATTGCGGTGGCTATGAATTTACTAATTGAAAGTCCTCAGAATGAAAGAAATACAGTATCACTGAATGTGGCATTTTAATGAAATGTGGCCTTTGGAAAAAACATTTTAAATTGCAAACGAGGCTTTGCAGGTTAAATATATATATTATAAATAATATTTTATATTATTTTATATTAACAATATAAAAATATGATTTTATTATTATTTTTATATTTTATATTATTTTATATATTTTTGCAGGTTAATATATATATATATATATATATATATATATACATACATATATATATTTAAAGAGACTACCTCAACTGAAAGCAGAAGATGAATTTTTAGGGGGCCAATCTTGTGTTTTCTTCTTAATGAAAATTTGTTTGGGAGAGCGATGGCATCCCTTGACTTCATAGCATTTAAATGAAAATTTATGCCTTTCCTAGGAGTAGTCATTAAATGTCTCAGAAAACATTAAGATGATAGGAAATTAGTGGTACACAAAGAATATAGCTATCTCTCTTTCTTTAAAACACAGTTGTGAGGTTTAATAGGGCCACTTTGCGGTAAAATGGTGAATCGGTGTAGTGTTTAAACTACTTAATGCACAATTTACTTGGGACATGAGGAAACTAAACAGGAAATTAGCAATGTTTATGTAGAGGTAAAATGGCAAAGAGAAACAAGCACAGACATTGGAGCTAAGCAATTTGATTTGAACCTTGGCTCAGCCTCTCATTTGCCCTTTGACCTGGTAGTGTTGTGGAATTTAATTGCTGACATGTCTAGTACCTGGCTGTTACTTCAAAGCTGTATATTGTTGGAGAAATGATATATAAAAATCAGGAAGCAAGGCATTACATGATAATTGTGTCAAATAGATACTGCCATTAGAGGAACATTATTTACTTTCTCAGTGATGTCCTTATTTTAGGTAACTGATATAAAAATAAAGTCCAGGTGTCTTATTGTAAACTTTTTTTGGGGGGGGACTAGGAATTGAACCCAGGGACATTCTGAGCTACACCCCCAGCCCTTTTTATTTTTTATTTTAAAATAGGGTCTCACTAAGTTGCTGAGGGGCTTGATAAGTTGCTGAGGCTGGCCTCAAATCTTCGATCCTCCTATCTCAGTCTCCCAGGTATTGGGATTACAGGCATGCAACACCATGCCCAGCTCATGTAAATTTTTAATTTTCCTTGATAATATTAAAAAAATCCAGTGCAATGCAAAGACACAAATATCCTAGGATGTAGAAAAATCAGTCATGACTTCAAACTGAATTATTTCTTTTAGCATTTTGATAATTTGAAGACATTTGAACACTGAGTCAACATACATATTATTGAAAATAATATTGATATGGTTAAGGGCATTCCTCCTTTTAAAAATGGCACTTAACTCACAAACTTCTATTTCTAATGATAGCCATCATGATAAAAATAATTATTGAAATGTTTTCTTTTTTGGCATGAGGGTGGGAGGTGTTACTGGGGATTGAACCCAGGGGCATTCTACCTCTGAGCTACACCCCCGGTCCTTTTTATTTTGAAACAGGGCCCCTCTAAGTTGCTGAAGCTGGCCTGGAACCTGTGATCCTCCCATCTCAACCTCCCAAGTGCTGGGATTACAGGTGTGCACCACTGTACCTGGCTTAATATTTACATTTTTAGTTTTAGAAGAGCTGTACTTTGCGATATGAGTTTAGTGACTACCTACAAATTTTTTCAGAGGGAGTAAAAAAACTTGGTATAATGTCATTTGCAAAATGATTGAAAAATAATGGCAGATGATGGCTAACTATCTAATTGGTAGATATGGAAAATTTAATATTTTCCAGGTTACACATTTGCTTCAAATTTGTATACCTGGGTTCCATACATTCTTAGGTTGCAAAATGTACCCTACAAAATTGAATGTCTATAGTTCCTTGTTTACAACAGAAGGCGAGTTGTCCTGCTATTTAAAATGTACAACAAAGTGCGGTAGCTGCCCACAGCATTGTCAACAGACTGGACAACAGAGAGGGCCATTGAAACTGGGAAGACCAAGCAATTAATTCCAGGGTTCATCACATCTCTAAATCTCCTTACCATTTTTTTTATGATTTGCAAACAAAATCCATGGTAATCAAAAAGTTTCCTTCTTATAAATGAAACATGTAAGACCATATCTGCTTCCTCAGGATCATTAGTATATTGACAAGTAAATCCATGGGTAAGAACATAAGCTAGTCCCATGAGTTCATTAATAATTTAAGAAAACACGTGTTGAGTGCTAACTATATTCCGAGTAGTGTGTCAAGTGCTGGGGACATATTTGGGAACAAGACACAATCATTGCCCTCGGAGAGCACATGGTCTGCTGGTGTGCATGAGCAATACCTAGACTCTAATTTCTGGATCACTAGGAAGTGACTGTGGATCAGGACTGGACACAGAAAAGCTTTCAGGGGCCAGATGGTTCATGGGAAAAAAAAGATATTTAGACTATGCTGAACAGAAGAACACATACCGCTACAACATGACACACCAACACAACCACCAGCAAATGTGGGGCACCCTCAGGACAAAGGAAGTGTGAGCCCTTCCTTCTCTCTGGCATCCTCTGCTTTGACAGCTCCCTGGGGGCTCCCAAAGTGGAGGCAAGTGGAGAGTTGAGTAGAAGGAGATTCTAGCCCACGTCTCAAGTGCTCATCACCAGCGCCCCATCGAGTCAAAAGTCGAACAGTCCAGTTCAGCCCTGGCAATCTGACAGTGATACATGGTGGGGGACAGAGTTTGATCATGAGGAGGCCACCCGCGGGCAGAGGGTTTTCAAACTGAATTCTTATAAGAATGAGGACTTAGCAGGAGGAGGTAAATTGGACCAGCCTTCACCTCCCACTCATGCACAGCCCCGCTCCCTTTCCCACTTCAAGCTGAGCAGTCGCTCTTTGTCTTATTATCCAAGATATGAAGGAAAGTGGCTTTTCTGCTTTAAAAGTATGAAAGCCAAGGGAGGAGAATAATGATCTAATTAAGCACTTAATCCTTTAATAGGCAGCAAATGAAGTCATGTTGGCACTTGGGTGGCCAAGTGCTGCTGTCCTTTTTCCCGAAGACACTAGCTTCACCACTTGATAAATGTGTGCCCTTAAACAGGTGATCCAGCCTCTGCAAAATGGGGGGCAATTGTGGTACCCCTCTCCTAGGATGCTTGACAGAATGAACTGAGTCAAGTGCTTAGAATGTACGTGCCACACAGTATACACACACCTAGGGCCATCTAGAATGGGGTTGTTAAAAAAAGAATGATGTCAATGTTCTGTGTTTGACTTTGAGCTGAGGTTTTTGAATCCATGGGGATGTGGTCGCTTTTGGCAGATGGATAGGATTTGTTGGCAAGAAGCTGTTCCGTATGCAGCCTGCGAAACCAGGATGATTCAGAGTAGGATGTCACAGCGTGTGATAATGTAGCGTAAAATGTCAAAAGGAAGACTGCTTGTGTGGGAAGTCTCCGTCATCCAGGAAGAGAAAGCAAAGAGCCAAGGGCATGAGAGAAGAGAGGAGTGGTGGCATCGTTAGCTTCAGTGGTCTGATCTGGACATGGAGCGGGGACCCAGCACACTCTATGCCCCTGGGATTTGATCAAAAAGGGATGTGAGCCCAGAAATTGTACCCAACCCTCTGATGAAGGCACCACCTCTATATCTTCCTGTAGATAGCATGAGAGTCATTCAACACACACAAGAAGGTGATTTCTGGGTAAAGATTTGAGTCCAAGTCCCCACAGATGGCCTTGTTAAGCAAACAGAACCCGAGGATCCCATGTGCTTAGAGCAAGAGGACATGGAAGTACCCACTCAACTAGTGACCATGGAGTTGAACAAGGAGACCACAGAGAGTGGGGAACTTTACAATGTAGGAAATGGCTGGAAAAGGCAGTGGGGTGGGTACCATAAATAGCCATAAATACCAGACACCATAAATAGCCCCCAGGTGATAGCAGGTAAGGTTAGTCATTCTAAAGCAGATCCCACACCGGGTATCCAGGAACTTCACCAGACCATTCACTCTTGAAGGAAGAAGACGGGGAGTAGAGAATGTCTTCAAACACATTACTAAGATCTGCCAGAAATACAAGAAATGTGGATGGTAGAGAAACAGCCATGAAAGGGGATTTAAACTTTGCTGGCACTTTCTCCCAATGAATCTGAGTGAAACAGAAAGAGATTGTTTTGAATTGGAAGACACTGTAGCCTTGAACTGGTTCATTTTTAATCATTTTGTGGAATTTCCATCTCTATATGATGGGTGCTACTGGCAGGAGTTGGGCTCCAGAGCAAGATACAGAACATAGAAATCATCGCTTTTGGTTCAGTTTGAACAGGATGGAAATCCAGTTTCTCTGGGGGTCAGACACCACCCTCAGGCTTTGCATGATTTAACTCTTTCTAATAGAACCACCATCTTCCCCCTGCTCCAGCAGGTCCCTCTCAACTTCGGGGGAGGCCCAGTACATAGGACTCAGGGTGGTCATCTTAATGTTTCTGAAGATGGTTTTGAACATGCAGGCCTCACACTCAGAATCCTGCACAAAGCCAAATGATCCTCAAATGGAAACTCTAGTTATTAATCATTTTGCTTCCTACAGGGTGCAGGACTACCACACAGTAAAAGTTGACTTTGAGTTAGGAACCATTGCTTACTGTAATTTTCTCTCTGAGTCACTAGTCATTGATTATGAACATCCAGCTTACCCTTTAGTAACCTCCCCTTGGGGGTAGGGGGTATGTCATAAAATGTTCAGACTTAAAAAGAACCTGTTATGATTTGGATAGAAAATGTCCTCTGGAAAAATCTTATGTATTGTCAATGCAAAAGAAAGATGTCCAGAGGTCAAATAATTGAGTCATGAGGATTCTAATCTCATTGATGGATAAGTCCACTGGTAGATTAATAGATTTATTCGTTGTAAGGAAGGCAAGTAGGGTGTGGTTGTAGGAGGTAGGTTACTGGGGATGTGGCCTTGGGGACATATATATATATATATATATATATATATCTTCCACCTTCTTTCTGCTTCCCACCACCATGTCCTGAGCTCTGCAGATGTGACATGGACTACTCCCTCTGAAATCTCCAGAACTGTGAGCAAACAAATCTTTCTTCCTCTACATTGTGGTCATCAGGTATTTTGGCTCACAGTAGTCAGAATGCTGACAGAGACAGAACCTTAGAGAGATTGCAGTTTACTTTTACACATAAACCGAGACCCAGGTCAGCCAGGTGTCTTGTGTGTGGGGTGGGCACAAGTCATTATTTACTATTTACTATCAGAATTCACTACGAAATGGTATAGCTAAGCCTTGAAGGAACTCTGCTAGCTCCAGCCCTGACAACCCACACTTGGGGCTCACCAATGGCAATGTTCTCAAAACGCACTAGGACAAGTGTTCAGGCCCAGAGATTGGGTGCTGCTCCCCATTTATAGACATCCATTAGAGACGATTACCTGAAAATATCAAGCACATGTTAGCGCCTACAGAAAAGATGTTGACCAGCGTTGGCTACATTTTCTGATAGGGAAACAACCACCAGTTTTCAAGAATTGAGTAGAATTTACTCAGTTTGGGAGACCAAGGAAAATGAGGGAAGGAAACCTGGTTTAAGTTTTGTTCTGAAGAGACAAGGTTATTTGATTTATAGGCTCACAAAAAGCCAACTTTATTGGGGAAGGAGAAGTACTTCCAGTAGAGAATTCCCAGGTTTTATTGGAGTTTGGTGAAAGTAGATGGCTATTGATGTAGGAGGTTAATGTCTGTCACAGTCTGGGTATTTTGCAATGACTTCCTTCTCAGCGTGTTCATTTTAAGAATAAAGAGGCCTTTATGGTTAGTGGAAGTTTAATGAGGATTACAATGGCCTGCAGATGCATACAGCAGCCAATTAAATCACCCATAACCTCTATGTTTAGCATGAGGGAAACCTGCCAATTTTTAGGTATTACAAACATTCTTCTGGAAAATTTTATGGTTTCCACAGGTCTTTTCAATAATTTTTTTTCTTTTTTACATATGTTTCAATTTATAAATTGTAGAATGTGTGTTACTATGGAAATGACCTCTGATCTATCTGTTACTCAACCACATGAAAGATAAGCCTTGGGAATATACTTCCCCAGCAAATAACTTGTTGTACTGTTTTTTTCCCCCTAATATTTCTTTCTGGTTTGCATTTTGGCTGTGAGAAATTTCAAGTAGGCATTGGTAAAAAAGGCAAATGAGGAATTAAGGGAAAAGCACCAATGTTTTCTGGAAAATGAATCCAGAGAGCCTAAAGAATAGTATAGAAAAGGAAGATAAGTGGTGTCAAATACTTAATGGAGTTGTCTCCCCCCCACAACTTTTAAATTTTAGCTTGCAAGTGGGTCAGAATCACCCTGAGGGCTTATTCAGATGCCCTGCTGAGCACCCACCTTCCTGGTATGATTCAGTAGGCCCAGGTAGTGGGACCTAAGAGTTTGCTTTTCTAATAAACCCCATCATATACTGATGCTGCTGGTCTAGAATCACTGCTCCTAAAATTATTCTAAACATTTTAAAAATTGTTGTAAAAATGTACCTAATATATAATTTACCATTTTAACTATTTTCAAGCGCGCAGTTCAGTGACACGGATTATAGTCACATGGTTGTGCAACCATCACCACTACCCATTTCCAGAAGGTTCCATCACTCAGACTGAAACTCTCTACCCACTAATCAACTCCCCATTCTTCCTTCCTCTTCTCCCCTACAACCACCATGCTACTTTTTGTCTCTAAAAATTTGGGTATTGTAGATACCTCATAAAGTACAACCATATAACATCTGTCCTTTTTAGCTTATTGCCCTCAAAGTTTATCAAGGTTGTAGCATGTATCAGAGTCTCCTTCTTTCAGGCTGAATAATATTCCATTGTAGGTATGTACAATACCACATTTTGTTTATCCATACATCTGTTGATAGATATTGTTTTTTTCTACTGTTCGGCTATTGGAAATAAGGCTACCATGAATATGGTTATACAAATATCTGAGTCTATTTCTTTTTTCTTTTTTCTTTTTTTTTGTGGTACTGGGGATTGAACCCAGAGGTATTCTACCTTTGAACTATACCCCCAGCCCAATTTTATTTCTTTTTTGGAAACAGGGTCTAACTAGGTTGCTGAGGACCTCAAGAAGTTGCCAATCCCACCAACAGTGTAGAAGAGTCCCAATTTCCCCACATCCTCGCCAACATTTGTTGGTGGGATTGCAAAGTAGTTCAACCACTATGGAGATCAGTGTGGAGATTCCTCAGAAAACTGGGAATGGATCCACCATATGATCCGGCTATA